>JABUQX010041970.1:0-22941 GCA_015478945.1 Trachelipus rathkii
GAGTGAGGCAGGGATTGCGTTGTATGCCCCAATGGTTTATTGCAATTTGTATATGGATGGGGGTTATGAAAGAATTAGAGTGGAGGTGGCAAATGGGATAGTGTTAGAATGATGGAGAATGGGAGATAGTGGAAGGAGTCCTACCTATTATATGCGGATGATTTGTTTTTGTGTTACGAATCTGAAGAGAGTTTGAGAGGATTGGTAGGGAGATTTGGCAGGGTGTGTAAAAGGAGATGTTTGAAAGTAAACGTAGATAAGAGTAAGGTTTTTGGTTGTGAGTGAGAACAGTCCTCGGTGTGAATGTATGTTAAATGGTGAGCACCTGGAACAAGTGTCTCAGTTTAAATATTTAGGATATATGTTGGATGAAAAGGGAACGGATGATGCAGAGTGTAGTAGGAAAGTTGTGAATGGCAGGAAGGTGGCTGGTGCAATTAAATCGTTGGTGGATGTGAAAGGAAAGAGTCTTGAGTGCGCTAGGGTCTTACATGAGGGTATGTTGTTACCTGTGTTAATGTATAGCTTTGAAACTATGGTCTGGAATAAGAGGTATAGATCTAAAGTACAATGTGTTCAGATGGACAATGTTAGGGGCGTGTTAAGTGTGAGAAGAATTGATAAAATGAGGAATGAACACATTAGAGAATTGTGGGGTGTGAAGAAAGGGGTAAATGAGAGAATAAATGAAAGTACGTTGAGATGGTTTGGTCATGTGGAAAGGATAAATGATAGTCGGTTGGTTAAGCGGATGTATAGTGGTGAGTGTGCAGGGAATCGACCGACTGGGAGACCGAAGGAAAAGTGGATTGAGTTAGTAAAAGAGAAATGTGAGTTTGGTAGAGGCGAGAAGAAAGGTGCATAATAGGAGTGAATGGCGGGGTTTTGTGAGGGGGGTAAGGTTGTGGCCCACCTGGGCCAAGGGATGAACCCACACTGACGAGATGCCATAGTGAGGGTCCGTAGCGGTCTCGTGAAGCTCTAGAGTGGATTTTCTGACTGCGACTAGTTCTCACTAGTAGGTGGTAAGGGGGCGGTAAGGCTGGGCTTTCTTTACGACCATTGTCATATTCTTCTACTACTTTTCTGTTTCCGGTGCATGTTACGCACCTTACCCCCAGTCTTGGGGAAAGAAGCTAGATATAATAAATAATAATAATAATAATAACATATATATATATATATAATATAATATAATATATATATGTAATATATATATATAATATATATATATATATATATATATATATATATTATATATATATATATATATATATATATATATATATATATATATATATATATATTAATTATTACATTGAAACAAATGTAGAGAAAAAAAAAGAGAAAAAATAAATATAATTGTATTTAGGTTTTATGGACTTGCAACAGGCGTATGACAGGATTAATAGGGGAAGCTCTTGTGGCATGGTGTTTATTGATATATGGCTTGTGGTAGGCCTTCTGAAATGCAATCAAAAGCATATAGACGATAGTGAAGCGTCTCTAAAGAATAAATGGAGTCGAAAATGATTGGTTTAATATTAATAGTGGAGTGAGGCAGGGATGTGTTATGTCTCCTAGGTTATTTAATTTGTATATGGATGAGGCTATGAAAGAATTAGAGGTGGAGGTGGCAGGGGAAGGCTTTAGAATGATGGAGAATGGAAGAGAGAGGAGGATGCCCTGCTTTTTGTATCTGAATGATTTGGTTTTGTGTGGTGAATCTGAAAAGAATTTTAGAGGATTGGTAGAGGGGTTTGGTAGGGTGTGTTAAAGGAGGGGTATTAAAGTAAATGTAAATAAGAGTAAGATTATTTTAGTGAGTGAGGAGAGTCCGTTGTGTGATGTTATGTTGGATGGTGCTGGATGTGTAAGAATTGATAAAATAAGGAATGAATGCTTTTTGGAGTTGCCCCGTGTGAAGAAAAGCGTAAATGAGAGAAGTAAAGAGTGCATTGAGATGGTTTGGTCATATGGAAAGGATGGATGAGAGTCGGTTGGTCAGCTGATGTTTAGTGGTGAGTAAACTGGAAATCGAACGGCTGGGAGACCAAATAGAAATATTTTCTGTTGGTTTAAGGATAGTAGATTGAAAAATACTGTAAGGAAACGCATAATAGTCAGTGATTGGCGGATAGTTTGTGAAGGGGTATGCTTGTGGGCCGCCTGCTGAAAAGGGATGAACCACATTGACGAGATAACCACAAGTTAGGGTCGTTTCAGTCCCGTGAAGCCCTAGGGTGATTTTTTTTTTTTGCCTGCGACTAGTTCTCACTTATCTACCTCCTTTCCCCAGATTATGGGAATGTGGTTACATCTTACATCGGAAAACAGAATATAGAAGAAGAACGTGACATTAAGTATGTATGCTTCATTCTTGGACAACCAGGCGGCCCACAACCATACCCTTCAAAACCCACCATTCACTCTTATTATGCACCTTGCTTCTCTCAATCCCTTTCCTTCAGACATTCCTTTACTGACTCCATCCCTTTTTCTTTCGTCTCCCAGCCGGTCAATTTCCAGCATACTCCACTACAATCAACATCTGCCTTAACGGACCGACTCCTTCATCCATACCCTTCCGTATGGACAAAAACCATCTTAAGCATTCGTTTATTCTTCATATAGCGCTTCTTCCACACCCCACAACCTCCTCAATTCGTTCATTCTCATTTTATCAATTCTTCAAACACCTAACACGACCCCAGAAAATTATTATTATATTTTAATTATATATATATATATATATATATATTATATATATATATATATATATATATATTAATATATATATATATATATATATAGTATATATAATATATATATATATTATCTCTATATATATATATATATTATATCTATATATATATATATAAAATATATATATATATATTAGTATATTATATATAATATATATATATATATATATTATATAAAATATAATATATATATATATATATATATATATATATATACTATATATAATGCTAATGCAGGCCGCTGGAGATAGTCGTGATGCGCCGTAAACGGTCCTTCTATCTTTCGCGAAATTGTAAATGAATCGTATGGGTTACATGGAAATGTCAGAGGAATAAAAATGTTGAGAGAGAAGAGGAGAGAGGTGATGGATGTAATTTAAGAAAGGGCAAAATTTGATTTGCTCGCTGTGACTGAAACAATAGATGAAAGGAAACGCAAGAAAATAAGTTGGTGTGGGTGTGAATGTGGTGCGTGCTGGTGTGGAAGAGAATGAGAGAGGGAGAGAAGGGGCGTTGCAATTTTGATGAGTGACCTGTGGTACAAGGCTATGGTAGACTTTGAGTGTGTGAGTCCATAGAATTTTAATGGTTAAATTTAAGTTTTGAAAAAAGGTTCAAGGTATGTGTGGTTGTGACGTATGGTCATTCTGAGGGAAACGTTGAAGAGAGTACGATTTTTTGGGATAATCTGAATGATGTTCTGGAAGGGGTGAGTAGGAGCTTCAGTTGATAGTTTTGGGGGACCTGAATGGTTGGATAGGTGATCAAAAAAGGGATGGTATAACAGGTGTTTTGGGGTGTCGGGAGAAAAATGAGAATGGTAGAAGTGTGATTGATTTCCTGTGAAGAGAGAGGTTAATGTGCGTAAGTACACTTTCTTTTAAACACAAGAGTATCCATAAGTATACTAGAGTTGTGTAGGTAGAGATGGTATCTAAGTGAAAAGAATGATTGATTTAGTGTTGGTGAAGAAGGAGATGGTGAAGTATGTGTTGGATTGTTAAAATCAGTGAGGGGGTTAGGAATGGGATTGTCGGATCATTAATGTTGTTCTATGTAAAGTTAAGTTTAGTGGGGGCTTGGATGAGAGGAAGGTGATACAAAGGAAGTAGGTAAAATAAGAGTGAGAAGTTAAGTAATTGAGCAAGACAATAAGGATAAGTATGTAAGAGCGCTCGCTAATAAAATATGTTGAATGTGAACAAGTTGATACTGAACAAATCTGGGGGAAAATGAAGGAAGCAATGGTTAGTAGTGCAAAGGAAGTATGTGGATGCGCTAAAGTAAGGAAGTAAGAATGTTAACAAGTGAATGGTGGAATGAAAAAGTGATGATAAAAGCGGTTAAAGGTAAAAAAAAGCGTGGTTGAATGTACTAAAAGCAAATGAATGAAGTTTCAAAAGAAAAGATGCTTGGAATTATATAAGGAGGAAAAAAGAAAATAATAAGGTGTATACGTAGGAGAAAACAAGAGGTAAATGAACAGTTTTGGAAGGAGGATGAATACGGGACTTACAAGGAATAGGAAGGTTCTTCTGGAAGGAAGCGCGAAAAAGGTTAGAATGAGAATAAGGGGAATCTGCTTAGAATATGATAGGGATGGTGCTTTGTAACTGATGAAATGGGTGTGAGAGGAGTGTGGAAAAAACACTTCGAAATCTGCATAACATTGGCAGTATGAAGAGGTGATAGTGGAATGTGTGTGGGTTTGATGGTGCAAAAGGAATAGGTATTTTGGGGATGGGTTATTAGTAAGGAGGAGGTAATGGGTAGAGTGAAAAAGTTGAAAGAATGGTAAATCTGCAGGTATAGATGAAATTTACTGGTGAAATGATCAAAGAAACGGGGCGAGATGGTGATTGATTTGGATTTGGAAGTTGTGTAATAAAGCGTTAATAGAGGGTATAGTTCCAGGGATTGGAGGAGAGCGGTAATAGTACCCTTAATAAGGGAAGGGAGAAAAAGGGAACTGTAGAAATTTATAGGGGAATAAGTTTATTGAGTATTGTAGGGAGGTATATGCTGGTATTTGGTCGAAAGAGTGCGTCGAGTGACTGAAGGACTGATTGGTGAAGATAAAGGGTGCGTTTAGGATGGTAGAGGATGTGTGGATCAAATCTTTACATTGAAACAAATGATTGAGAAAATGAGGGAGAGAAGAATAAATTGTATTTAGGTTTTATGGATTTGCAACAGGCGTATAATAGAGTTAATAGGGAAGCGTTAATGGCAGGTGTTAGCGATATATGGTGTTGGTGGTAGGCTTATTAAATGGAATCATAAGTATGTATGACGATAGTGAAGCGTGTGTAAGATAAATGGTGTCAATGGTGATTTGTTTTAGAATTAATAGCGGAGTAAGACAGGGGTGGTGTTATGTCTCTTGGTTATTTAATTTGTATATGGATGGGGTTATGAAAGATTCGAGGTGGGGATGGCAGAAATGGTGTTAGAATGGTGGAAAATGGAGATGAGTGGAGGGTGCCCTAAATCTATTATAATGCGGATGATTTGGTTTTTGTGTGGCGAATCTGAAAGAGAGTTGAGAGGATTGGTAGAGAGATTTGCAGGGTATGTAAGGAGGGGTTTTGAAGTAAACGTAGATAAGAATTAAGGTTAGGTTGTGAGTGAGGACACACACCTCAGTGTGAAGTTATGTTAGATTGGTGAGCAGCTGGAGCAAGTGCTGAGTTTAATTATTTAGGGTATGTGTTGGATGAGAAGGGAACGGATGATGCAGAGTGTAGTAGGAAAAGTTGTGAATGGCAGGAAGGTTGCCTGGTGCAATTAAATCGTGGTTGATGTAAAGGGACTAAAGTCTTGAGTGCGTAGAGTCTTACATGAGGTATGTTGTTACCTGTGTTCTTGTTATGGGTGAGACTATGGTCCTGGAATAAGAAGTAATAGATCTGAAAGTTCAATGTGGTTCAGATGGCACATCTAGGGGCATGCCTAGGTGTGAAAAGAATTAATAAAATGAGGAATGAAACTTCATTAGAGGATGTGTGGTGTTTGAAGAAAGGTGTAAAATGAGAGAATAAATGAAATATGTTGAGATGTGTTTTGGTCATGTGGAAAAGGATGAATGAAAAGTCAGTTTGGTTTAAGCGGATGTAATAGTGGAGAAGTGTGTTGGGAACCGAACCGCTGGGAGACCGAAGGAGAAAGTGGATTGAAAGTCGGTGAACGAATGTCTGAAGGCGAGAAATGTGATTTGGCAGAGGCCAAGAATAAAGGTGCATGATAGGAGAGAATGGCGGGGTTTTGTATGGGGGCATGGTTGTGGCCCCACCTGGGCCAGGATGAACCCTTACATTGACGTTTTACCCATAGTGAGGGATCGTCGCGGTCCATGATGCTCTACGGGTGGATTTTCTGTCTGTGAGGAGCTCTCACTAATTAATGGTACAGAGGGGCGGTAAGGCTTGGGCTTTCTTTTCGACGTTTGTCATGTTCCTCCTACTGCTTTTCTTTTTCCGATGCTTGTAGCGCACCTTACCCCCCAATCTGGGGCAAAGAGGAAGGTGAAGAAGAAAGAAAGAATACTATATTTATTATATATATAATATATATATATATATATATATATATATATATATATATATATATATATATATATATATATATAATAATATAATATATATTATATATATATAATATATATATAATATATTCTTCTTTCTTTCTTCACCCTTCCTCTTTGCCCAAGATTGGGGGTAAGGGTGCTGTACAAGCATCGGAAAAGAAAAACGTAGGAGAACATGACAACGTCGAAAAGAAAGCCCAGCCTTACCGCCCCCTCTGTACATTAATTAGGGAGAGCTCGTCACAGACAGAAAATCCACCCTAGAGCATCATGGGAACCGCGACGATCCCTCACTATGGTAAATCGTCATGTAAGGGTTCATCCGCCCAGGTGGGCCCAACAACCATGCCCCCAATACACCCCCGCCATTCTCCAAATATATAATATATATATATAAATATATATATATTATATATATATATATATTATATATATAATATATATATATTATATATATATATATATTATATATATATAATATATATATCGAACGTGAACATTTATTTAGTCAAAAATCCAGTTTGTTACTAATGGCATATTTGTTACTATGACTGTATATAGTTATACTTAATTTCTTGAATTTATATTGCTAAGATTATTTTGGCAGCAAATTTTATATTATATTTTTTTATTTTCACTAAATAAATTGTGTAAAGTTAGGAGAGTGTTTGAATTGCCTTGTGTGATTATTTATTTATTTTTAATGCTGTTCATTTTTATCGTAAATTTAACAATAAAATTATTCAAAAAAGATAAACCTAGCTTTCAAATGTAATATAATGTTTCTGATTCCTTGATTCTCTTGTTGATAGAAGGTAGAGTACTTAATTTCTTACAGGAATTTCCACCTTGATATTATGTAAAACAATGATTGAAACCTATTGTGTGCAGTCATAATGTTTCTGTTAATTATATGAAAACGTCACTTTCTTTTGTATGACCATCATTCCCATAGATCTGAGACTATATGTCTCGATAAATAATTTATTATATAGCAATCACTTAAGTTTTGAGCCCATATTTACATCAGAAATGAAAAATAAGGCAAACAGTAAAACAATTGGAATAATAATTAAACCAATAAAAAGATCGACATATAAAATCATCATAGTTTGCTTCCATATATAAAAAAAACTTTTACCCAAAAACTTAACCTTAACCCCATCAAACACACTACCACTAAAAAAAGTTATTAAGCCAAACAAATTTAAAAACTACAATTCCAATGCATTTACAAAGTTCCATGTAACAACTGTACAGATATTTATATAGGGGAGACGATTGAATTCACAAGAAGAAAATACCAACACAGGCATGATCTGTCAATAGATAACCAAAATTCAGCTCTAACCTACCATAGAAGTAATCAAAGCCACAGAATTAATATAGATGGAATGGAACCAATTATATATGCATCGGATGCCAAGAAACGCAAAATGATCGAATCTTATTGTATAAAAGACAGCAACAACTTCAACAAAATTCAGGGTGAAATGTGAAATATACAGGGTGTAGAATACAATAATGACAAGCACAAAATACTATAAGAAGATTTCAGAAAAAATAACAACCTACTAAAAGAGAAAAAATACTCAGCACCAAATACATCAATTAAGAACTCTTTCACTGTCAGTCAAAACTACACCTGAAGATGCCGTATATATTCGGCGAAAGCTAGTGTGTGTGTATATAATAATTTTATTTGTAATTGATAAAAATGTTTGCTTAATGTATTAATTTATTAAAGTTAATATTTAAAGTATGTTCATCCAAAGAATTTTAGGGCAAATTGATCAAATTAATATGAAATAGAAGTTTAAAGATATCTGTAGTCATATATTATAATATATATTATTATATAATATATATATATATATATATATATAATATAAATTATTATATATTTATATTATATATATATATATATATTATTATATATTATATATTTATTATATATATATTTATATATTATTATATATAATATTATGATACTCTCGACTCTCTAATACTTTCGATGCGACAGCGTTATTCTTATTTTATAGAAAACTACGAAATAGCGGAGTTCAAATATCTAATCGCTTCCTTTTAGAAGAATTAGGTGTGAACCACGTTTGCCAAACTAGCTGCTTCTTCAGTTGTACACGATATTTGCTAGAGAGTCTAGTGTTAGTCTCATTTTGGTTCATTCTCTAAACTCTTCTCACTAACAATAATCAACTTTTAATTCATAAGATTTTATTTTGGTCCTTTCTCTCTCTCTCTCTCTCCTTCTCTCTCTTCTCTCTCTTATTTTTATATATTTTATATATATATTTATTATTATATATATATATATATATATATATATATAATATATATATATATATTATTATATATATATACTTATATATATATATATATATATTATAGTCATCGCATGTTTATGACGTACGATTCGAGGCGTGGCTTATATTCAATTTTGAAAGAAAGCCACGCCTCTAATCTGTTGAGATATTTGAATTTATATTCAATTCTAAAAGGGCATATCAGAAAAATTGTCCGACAAAAATCCTATCTTATTGACCTACTGGATATATTTATTGTGTATAATTATTAACATATTTTTTTTTTTTTTTTTTATCATTTTTTTTTTGAAGAAATTTTAAACATCATTTGAAAAATAGATTTTTTTTTTTTTAGCTTTTTTTTTTTTGAGATATAATTTTTTTTTTTTTTTTTTTTTTTTTTTTTTTTTTTTTTTTTTTTTTTTTTTTTTACATTTTCAGGGCAAACTTTGGACCAGGATTCCAGCAATGTATTCCGTTTTACTGTAGCATTAATAGTTTTTAAGATACATATGACGCTATAACAGACGTGACCATATATATATATATATATATATATATATATAATATATATACAACGAAATTTATTATATATGTACAAAAATATACATCTTTGAATTTATATTCAATTTACAAAATAGTTCAATACATATATTTATTATATATATATATTATATTAGAGAGGAGGAGAGAGAGAGAGAGAGAGGGAGAGAGTGAGAGATATTTCTATTCTCTTCCTCTTCCTCTCTCTGCTCTCTCTCGTCTCTTCTATCTCTTCTCTCTCTCTCTCATGTCGTGTTCTCTCATCTCTTAGCTCTGTTCTCTTCTTGTTTCTCTCTGTCTCTTCTGAGATAAATGGATGAAAAAATTTGCACTTTGCTTTGGGAAACTTTTCGTATTCAATCAACTTCTACTTTTAAATCCTTGATAGAAGAAAGGGCTCTTGTTGATTTCAGTTTCCAGTTAAGCTTAAGCGATTTTTATTTTAAAACGTACTAAATCGAACCAATGAAAGGCACGCTATAGTGTTAAAGATTGTACTTTTTTTTTAATTAGTTGTTGTTATTTATTGACAAATAATGGAAAGTTAAATAACTTACTATATAGTTTAGTTAAATGGAAAGGTGAAATAAATTATAACAATGTTTTTAGTGGGAGGTTAAATTAACCTAATTATTATAAGTTTGGTTAAGTAAGATTTAAATAAAAAATAATTAGGATTTGTTTTTCTTTAATATTCTAAAGGTGAGGAGTACTTATTATAAGTTTATATTAGCGACAATTGGTGAATTTTTTGTTTTTAAAGTTATATATTTTGAACCAATGGTAGGGAACACTTTATAATTTGATGGTTTAAATACATTTTTCCAGAACTGATGAGGAAAATTTTTTCAGACGTATGAATTTATTAGTTCAAAATATTTAGTACAATAATAATAATTAATATAAATAATAATAATAATATAATAATATAATATAATTAATAATAATAATAATAATAATAATAATAATAATAATAAATAATAATAATAATAATAATAATAATAATAATAATAATAATAATAATATAATAATAAACATCTATTCAGTTTTTTAAGCAATTTTATTTAGTCAATACTATGCGAGTAGTTGAGGTTAAGGGCTCAGGAAGCTTATTTTCTTAGGTGGGATGAGCCGATCGGGGGGACGAGGGGGGGAGAAGTCCCCCGTGTCACTAGAGGCCGAGAGACCGATCTGATATATATGCGGTCTACTCTAGGGTATTCGTTAGTTTTAAAATTACTACGACATGTACATAAATTATATTATATATTAATATATATATATATATTATATTATATATATTGTATATTAATATATATATTATATATATTAATATATATATATATATAGGCACTACTTTATTAAAAGGAAGTTAGATAAATAGTCATGATATCGAAATATCTCCGAACCCTATGCGAACCCTACAGTGTTTTTTGTTAGCGCATGCGTCAACAGTATTTAGTAGGACATTTTAGAGTGTTAACATGTCTGTGTCCTATAATTTATTTCATTAAAAAATGAATTAGAAGCTGCTTATTTAATATAATTAAAAAGAAATTGAAAAAATAAATAAATTTGAAATAAAATTAATAATTTAAGTTAAAGTATATTGTTCAAATTAATAATAACAAATAGATAGATAAATGAAAATAAAACAATATTGTTACAAAAAATTTCAGATCGCAGAACTGCTGACTGCTCATGCTTCCCACAATTGTGTGCTTCCCTGCAGTGTGACGTGTTAGCTAATAGAAAGATCCCGAGAGTTTCCACAAGTTGCTTTTTTTTTTATCATGTGTTAATTTTTATATGTTATTTTTTTATAATTTTCTTTTTTAAAATTTTTATTTAGTTCTCTAGCTTCCGGGGGACAGAGGGGGGAACGAAGTCCCCCGTCGTCCCCGCTGAGGCCGAGAGACCCTACTCTTTCAAATCTTTGCTATTTAATCTTGGTATTCCTTTAGTAAAAAAAAAAAAAAAAAAAAACTATGTGGCAACTTCTCGCACTTTGGCCTTGAAATAATCGAAAAAAAAAATCGATTACATTGTTCGTTCGATATTATCCCCCGGTTAAACTTACCTTTAAAGGAAGGAGTTCCTAATATATTATTATATATTTCTATATATATATATATAATTATATATATTATATATATTTATATATTATTATATATATATTATATTATATATATATATATATATTATTATATAATATATATATATATATATATATATATATATTATTACTATTAATCTTATTATATTATATATATATATTATACGTAGTTATCCAAAATATTTCATCTTTTTTTAAATATTTAATAATAAACAATTTATTCCGTAAATAATTCAAGAATTTTAAAATATTTCGAAGTTTTGATATCATGTCTCTATTGTTAGTATCATTCATATCTCAATATATTAAAAAAAGCAAAAAAAAAAAAAAAAAAAAACAGACGGTGCATAAACAAAAAATAGTCATATATATTATTTGAATCATGTGTCAACTTGAATTTAATTGTTAGTCATCATATATCTCAGATATATTAAAAAAAAAAAATCAAAACTCACGGAGTCTTAAAAGATTTATGCATGTTTAGCAAAATTTTAGTACGTTTTATGTTCAGAAATTGCAGCGTTTTTTTTAATTTTTTTTTTTTTTTTTTTTTAATTTTTTTTAAAACAAAAATCCAGAGTGAAATAAAATATTGAATATAAAAGTAAATTAAATTATATTATATATATGCATTAAGTAAAGGTTATGTTTTTAATATTTATAGAGGTGTGAAGCTGCTTTAGTATTAAAGTTTCAATTTGATTTTAAGCATTTTCATTCAATTTTATGAAATGTTGTTCGAATTTCATACAATCGATATGTATATGAAGGTGGAAGCTGATAATCAACATGATCCGAAGAAAGATATCATAAATCATCTGCTAAAAGAGATTGACCACATTTCAGTCTTCGAGCTATCTTTCTCTTAATCTGACTGCTTTTTTTGTTTTGCCACGTATTCGAATCTATCCTACACAGGAAAATTTGGAAAAGTTTTTATGCTTCTGCTCTTATTCGGATACCAAGTATGAATTGTAATATATACTGTAGACAGCGTTTCTCAACCTATAAATATATTATATATATATATATATATATATATATATATATATATATATATATATTATAATATATATATATTATATATAATTGTATAATTATATATATATAATATATATTATATATTATTTATACTATTATTTAATTATATATATATATATTATTAATATATATATATATATCTATATATATTATATTATATTATATATATATATATATTATAATATCCTTAATAAAAGATGCCTTTGGATGCATTAAGTATATTATTTTTATATTAATTAAGTATTAACTTTTTATAAATAACTACTGTGTAACATTTGATTATAATTCATTAATAAAAGCTGTTTATCGTACATTAAATATTTTGTCTTTTGTGACTCACCGCGACCCCCATGGGGGTCGTGACCCCCCGGTTGAGAAACAATGCTGTAGACTACAAATCTTCTAAACACACTCTCTGTCACTTTGTTCTCTTCAATGATTCTTTTATTATATTTTGTAATCGATATATCGAAAGCATATTAAAAAGTCTAAATCTCTTTATAAATTTGTTTTCAAACTCTCTCTGTACTGATCCTTCCTTTCTGTATCCTCCTGAATCTATTATTTCCTGTCCAGATGCTCTTTAGTGGTATTGTTGACTGCTAACATAGATACACTATGCTGCTAACTCAAAACGTCTTTTAAATCTTATGGTGCGTTTTATGGTTCTACTCTATCTCGTGTCATCTTTCTACTGTCCCCTGAAGATCTTTCTGTCACGAGTACACGTCAAAGTACACAGATGTATCTAATTATCTAATCTTTCTCGCATATTTAATTAATTAACCAGAAAACATGGCTGCTTTAAATGTATAAACTGATCAACACAGTATATATATATTAACAGTAGGTCGGATAGATAGGAATATTGTCGGGCAATTTTCTGATACGCTTTGAATTGAAATAAATTCAATATACCTATTTATGGAGGTTTTCGAGCGTAAAACTAATCAGCAATATTTTAAAAACAACGAAGTTAGTAATTTTCATTAAAAATTTTTTTACCACGATAAATACTAAAAGTATATATGACTTTAGAAATAAATTTTGCTAAATAAAAAGCAATTTAAATATGTTTTTATTTTTTGGCGGGAAATTTTGACGGGAAAGGTACACTGCACACACACACACACACAAGGTGGTGCGAAAATTATAACATTTCAATTGAAGTGCTAATAATATCTCTACTATGTGATCAATTCTTTATGCAACTACTCAACACAATTTTCTACACAACTATAACATCGAGAAAACAAAACTTCAAAGCCTTTTTTTCCGATTTTTGCTGTAAGAAACTTGTTTAAGTGCTCCTGATATGATACCGTCGGGCAATCGGTAGAGCTACAAGATCGCATGGTAAAGGGCTAGGGTCCGATGCATTTTTCGGATCAATAGGTAGTAATTACCTAGAGTAGTACCCCTTCTAGAATAGGGAATTGCCCGTGAGAAGTAAGCTTTGAAAATAAAATAAAATAATTTTTCCATTTTTTTTCTTTTCAAATTCGAACGAAAATCGGCGGAGATTAGAAAAACACACACACACACACACAAAAAAAAAAGGTAGTTTTTGTAAGCTAGATCTCTGTTTCATAATGTTTGTACGTTCTCGAGGTGTTTCAAATAAAGAAATCACTCAAAAACTTCCTACTTGACTTGAGGAGGACTCGAGTGAATCTTTTTTGCCTTACTCTTTCAACCTTTCTCATCCCATCTTTCACACTATCTATCACCTTAACAAACATTTTCTGTACTGGCAAAGCTTTCAACTCCTTTTTTTTTCTTTCATTGTAATATCGGCCATTAATTTTGAATTAAGGTCTAAGTTTTTGTTTTCTATGTTTTGTGTCGTGTAGACTTCTTTCCCTTTTCGTAATTTAGGTTTTAAAAAAGATTCCCTATATATTATATTATATATAATATATATATACTTGATATATATATATATATATATATATTTATATATATTATATATATTATATATATATATATATATATATATTATATTGGTTTGCATGTGCGTTTGTTATGTGTGTATGAGATGTGTGTTGTTGTGTTAACAAATTTTGCACTTTTTTTTGTTAAAATTTTATTTTCACATTCAAACTTTATTTTTACCACCCTTTTTAAGTATTAATTTTTAATATTCATTATTTTTGCTTTGAAAAGAAAATGAAATTTACTTTAGAATTTTCAGCTGTTTTATTAATGCAAATAGAAATGCCTTTTGTAGTTTAAGTCTTTATAATATATATTATAATATATATATATATATATATTATAGGTATATATTATATATTAATTATTTTAAATATATATATATATATATATATATATATATATATATAATATAGTATTATATATGTATATATATATAATATATATATATATATATATATATTTAAGTATATATAATATAATATTAATATATATATATATTATATTATATTATATATATACTATATATACTATATATTATATCACTCAATTATTATCTAAAGGCGAATATTACCATATATCCGCTAACGATGTTACCTATTTTCTTATTTTCAGTCTACATAATTTCCAACCTTGTTACTTTGCTTCTCTTGCCAACCTGAGACTAAAATTTATATGTTATGTTCATTTCAAATTCTTTGATTTATGTATTCTAAAAATAGAAAACATTTTTTCTTCTACCTTCTCTGAAATCATTATTTTGGATGATTTCAAAGTTCAACACTTCCTATAGTTTTACTTATAGTGTATTTTATTGGTGCTGATGTATCTTATTTGAGCTGGTGTATCTTACTGCAACTGGTGTATCTTAATTCAGATGGTGTATCTTACTTCAGATGGTGCATTTTATTTCAGCTACTTTATCTTATTACAGATGATGTTTCATATTGCAGCTGGTTATCTATTTCAGTTGGTGTATTAATATATTTCAGAAACTAGATTAGTAATCATTATAATTATCAATGGTGTAAATTTAAATTTAGCTAGTATTATTGATATACATTTCGTTGTGTATCTTATTACAACTTGCGTAACTTAATTCAGCTAATATATCATTTCAGATGGTGTAACTTATTTCAGCTGTTGTATCTTATTATCTTATTCCTGCTGTTTATCTATTTGACAGCTGTAGATCTTATTCAGCTGGAATCTTATCGTCAGCTAGATATAATCTACAAATTCAGCTAATGCCATGCAATATTCAGATGGTAGTTTATATTCAGTACTGGTGTGGCTTATTGGCAGGCTGGGTGAGAATAAGAATCTTATTTCAAGCTGAACTGAATCTATCCTACTTCAGCTTGTGTATCTTATTTAAACTGGTGTATTTTATTTCAGCTGGTGTATTTTATTTCTGCTGGTGTATCTAAACTATAATTGATTGTATTTATATTTCAAAGAACTAGTGTATCTATTTAAGCCTAGATATAGTCAATTTATCAGAGTCTGAGGTTTATTTACAATCAGTACGGTGAGATTATTAAATTCACCAGCTAAGTGTATCTGCTAATTTAGCTGATGTATCACTTAATTTGAAGTCATGATAGTTAAGCTTTTAATGGTTCATCCTGATGTATACTCATTTAATTACTAAACACATTAAAGCCTTGCATCCCTATATCGACCTGTGCAGAGGATCGACGTGATAAGATCTTTATCTATTGTATACTAGCTAGACTTCACTCATCGTCCTACATTGAGGATGAGAACCTAAACTAACGTACTTGTGGGACTCAACCGGTAAAGAGCGACAGGGTCGCAAGAGGTACTGGGTTCACCCCCGACAGAGATCCTTAAGGTTAAGCAATTACCACTAGAGAAGTTCCCCTCTATAAAGAATAAGCGGGACTAATGCTATCATTACTAAATATACTATATTACTTTTTTTTATTATATTATATATATATTATTTATGATATAATAATATATATTTAATAATATATAATATAATATATAAATTAATAATATATAACGACTAATAATAATATCATGATTAAGTGAACTTTCTTTCAATATCAGTAATATAACTCACGAGTACCACACATCAACACTAGTACTATATATAACTATAATAATAATTATAGTAAGATATAATAATATAATCAATAATATATATATAATATATAACGTATATTAAATAATATATAAGTATATATAATAAATACATATATAGAAATAATATTATATTTAGCTAATAATATAGTCATATACGTATATAATATAATATCCTAACATGTTATTTTCATATTACTATAAAGTATATACATTTGATTCTTTTATTACCTATAATATGTATAATAATAATATATATATATATAATAGTATATTTCATATATATCATATATAACATAAAATATATAATATCATATAATAAATATAAAATATATGATATATATAGATATAGTATGAGTAGTACGTATTATGTATAGGTGAGGTATAGTATAGGTATATAAAACAATATATAAATAATAATATAATATTAATATAAATAATACAAGAGTAAATAATAAATAATAATAGTATAATATAATCAAGAATGATATATATAATAAAAAATAAGGAATAAGTAATAATACAGATAAGAGATTTTGCGAGAATGAAGAATTCGGAGAATTATTACATTGATATGAAAGATTCTATTTGATCAAAGGAAACCACTTACAAAATATCGCAGGACACGAAACTATTATTATATTCATTCTTTAAAAATGTCCTTAAAGCTTGTTAGTCTTGTTAACAGCCACCCTGCAGATATATGCCGCAATACCGACTACCACCCCCCTAACCCTGAAAATTCGAAAAATTTCTGACAAACCCCACAAATTGGGGGATAAGGATCCAAATCATTAATTGAATCGTTTATATGTTTAAATGGGATCGTAAATCGGGAATACTATCTGTTGCGATGCAAATCAATTCCCAATAAAAATCGTCTGTCAAATTAATCATAATTTTATATTGTTAATTTATTTTTTCGCTCTAATTATACACAGATAAATAATAAAATTTTAATTTTTGTTTTAATTTTAATCTTGAAAATCCAAATTATTAAATTAATAATTCATTATTTTTAGTGATATAACAAAGGGTAATCCGTGTTACCAGCAGATAAACGTGATAAAGTGCGCAGACCTGCATGATTTTAGTAATTATTAAATTAAATTATTAATTTATAATCATATTAATTAATTATATTATTAATTATTACATTATTGATATTATTATTAATTATTATATCTATTATTATTATTAGATATAAATTAATCTATATTTATAAATGTATTGTTTAGTTTTTATTCTCCAATATTAGGAAAACGCATTTAATTTTGTCTTAGTTATATCATTGTACTATTAAAATATATCATAATAATAATTATTATTATAATTATATATAAATATATTTATTATAAATTAATATTATTATTATTATCTCATTATATTTATTATTATTCATATTATATTATTATTAATTATAATTATTAAATTAATTATTGATCTATGTATGTAATATATATTATATACTTAGTAATGTATTAATTACGATTAATAATTATAAATAATATTATTATTAAGTGAAATTATTATTATTATTATTATATTATTATTATATATTAATTATTAATTAATGATTACGATTCCTTATTATTCATATCGCGATACCAATAATTAATTCATTATTATAAATAAATCAAATTATAATTAAGTTTATCATAACTATTGTTAGATTATATCTAATTAATAATATAATGATGCTAATTATTAATAAGTTATATAATAATTAATTATAATGGATCTATAGATTTATATAATTATTACTTTAATTATATGATATTAATTATTATTATATTAAATACCAACATATAAATATTAGTTATTATTATTATAATATAATAGTATTATTAAATTATTATATAATTAATTAATTATATATTTATATATTATAATATTATATTAATTTATTATTATTATAGTTATATAATTTAGTTATTATATTAGTTATTATGTATTATTATTATTTTATTATGATGTATTAACTTATGTATTTAATTATTAATTATTATTATTATATTATTATAATTAATAAATTAAATCATATTAAAAGATTATTAAGATTTTAATATTATTTTTATATGTTATTATTATCTATTATATATTTTTATATATTATAATTATTTAAATAATTATTATTATTAATAATTATAGTTATTATTATATGATATTTATAATAAATATTATATGTATATTTAATATTGATAAAATTTAAGTAAAAATTTTACAGATTGCATACTTTTTTAATTATAGTATAATTGTTAAATTATATATTATTGGTTTTGATTTAAAATTATTATTAAATAATTATTTTAATAAATTTTATATTAAAATATATTAAATTATTATTATTAATTAATTAAAATATTAAATGAAAATAATAAATAATATTTATTATTTTAATACTAAACTATTTATAATAATATTTAATAATTATTATATTAATTAATAATTAATAATATATAATTATAAAATATCTATATATATTATTAATTATTATAATAGGGATTATTCAGAAAAGAAGGTGGCAGGAAAGTGTATGATTTTCAGGATTTATAGAGTGATATTTGAACAGGAATGGACTAGTGAGTATATTAAAATGTAATTATATTAAATTATTATTATATAATTAATGAATTAATATATATAAATAACTAAAAATAATAATATAAATAATAATAATAGAATAGGAGCTTATAAAGTCATATAGATGAAGTAATTAATAATATATGAATAATGAATAAGTAAGCAGATGAAGCGAGATGGAGACAATAACAATAACGAACTAGACAGAAGATAATACAGTGGAGATATAATAAATAATGAATGGGACATAATAATATAGAGAGAAGAAGAGAAGAAGAAGAGAGAGAGAGAGAGAGAGACGAGGAGAGAGAGATGAGAGAGAGAGAAGAGAGAGGAGAAGAGAGAGAGAGAAGAAGAGAAGGAGGAGAGAGAGAGAGAGAGAGAAGAGAAGAAGAGGAGAGAGAGTAAAGAGAGAGAGAGAGAGAGATCAGAGAAGAGAGAGAAGGAAGAGAGAGAGAGAGAAAGAGAAGAAGAAGAGAGAGAGAGAGAGAGAGCAAGAGAGGAGAGGAAAGAGAGACGACGAGTAAGAGAAGAGTAGAGAGTGTCTCTACCTATTTATAGAGCAATTTCGGTGAGCTTTTAAAAAAATGCTAAATTTAAAGATAAATATTTAAGTATTCGAGTCATTTGTCTTTAAAAGGATAAAAATAAAATTAAAATGAAAAATAAAATAAAAATTAAAATAATTCTATCAATATTTTTTTTATTAATTATATTTTATCATTAAGTATTTACATGAATATTTTAAATATAAAAATTTAAATTATACTTAAAAAAGAACATATCAAATAATTTTAATAAACAGAATAAGAAGCAAAAATAATTAAGACACTAAAATATTCTAATTTTTTTTTTTTATTTTATTATATTTTTTATTTTTTCAAAAAAATAGTTCAATAACTAATTTTATTTAATTTTATTTGGTTTTGACGTTTGATACGTCACTGGGCATTATTTAATAATTAAATATGGAAAAATCATAAAATTAAAATATTAATTTCCCAGAATTTTATGCCTTGAAACTATTTCAAAAATCTACATTCTGCTTATTTCCAAGACCGTCTGAGAATTTTATATTTTTCCTTTGGTCCTTATTTTTTGTTATTGGGCCTGGTCTTTCTTTTCTTTTTTGCGGTTTTTTTCTTTTTGCGTTGCTTGTGCTGTGATTTTGTTCGATACGTCAGTTATTTGATAAACTTCCAATAATAATTCTGATACGGAAAAAAATTTCGTTTTACCATTTTATGCATCAACCAAGAAATAATCCTTCATCATTAACAGTTTTATGATTGCTTGTTCATTCAGAGTCGAATTTTATAATATGAGGTCCTCCTCTCCTCTCTCTTCAATCATCAAATCACTCTCCTCTCAGTACTCACCGTACGATCTCACATCTCAATAACCTCTCTACTACTCTCATCAATCCGTAATCGTACTCACTCTCTCTCTCTTCTTACCTTAATATGCATCTAGTACATGTCTGATCTCTCTCTTTAATCCTTTCTCTGTCTGTCTGTCTGTCTGTCGTTCTGTCTGTCACTACCATTATGATGATGATCTGTCTGTCTGTCTGTCGGTCTACCTAACTATCTGCCATCCTGTCTGTCCTGAATCATCATCTCATCATCTCATCATGTCACCTGTAATATCATCTATTATCATTACATCATCCTCTCTCCCCCCAAATCTCTCTCATCTCTCTCTAAGAGACCACTCTCTCATCAAGCACTAGATCACTCAAGGCGCTTGTCCCTCACATCAGTACATCTTATATCAAGATAGTAATCAGTTAGCACATATACTAATCTTTTCATCTTCCATATATCTACTACCTGCCTTTCTCTTATTGTCATCAATGTCGTCTATTACTATTCTTATTCAATAATCTATGATCTTCAAGTTAACAATATTGATTCAATACTGCAATATTAATAAGACACTTTCCACGCAGATTATATAATCTCATCTCATAATCACAACCAACGAAACAACGAATACAATTCCAAACAACACACAGAGAACAACCAGAAATGCACAACAAGCCAGCACAACAAAGCGACAGGCACCGGACAGCACAGGACCGCGACCCACCACACAAGACAACACGCGGACACACACACAGAAAAAAAAGAAGATGATGAAAAATAATTAAAAAGACCGGAAGGTCACCAACACAACCACAACCAAATGGACACACACGCATAAAACAAAGAAAAAAAGACAACTCATATTATAATAATATTATAAATAATATAATATATACTATATATATATATATATAACTATAAAATCAATATATATATATTCACTAACTATATATATATAATATATAGTAACAATCATATATTCTGAAAAAAGGTGTAATTTAATATGCAAATCCTTTTAAGAAGGCGAAAGCAAATCCAAATTATTTATTTGCTTACCAAACTTATAATTCAAATAAGCCAAAAATTCTCAACGATGTTGAACAAGAAGAATTAACCAGAAACTTAATTAAAAGGATTCAAAACATGTTGAAAGAGGACGTTTAGAAAAGAAAATCTTCCGATGTTAAAGAATATCAATAATTCGACTATCCGATAGTTTTAATCACCACTTATAAAGAAAAATGAGTGTCCCAGGGCCAAGGATATATCCCATCTCCCTCCAACCCCCCCTCAACTCTTCCTTAAATTCTATCACCCCCGTTATATCCCATAAACATACTTAATCTTACACACCCAATTTAAATAATCTCTCCCTTTTAAAATATATATACAATCATTGTTTATGATTTAAAATATTTAATAAGAGAGAGAGATATGCCAGTTGTACAAGCAATAGTGATAGAATAAATTTTATCATGATAACGAGAAAATAGGACGCCATTTTAGAAAATAGGAGGGGTGAAGTTTAAGAAGGTACTTAAGCAACGTTAGTGATAGAAGTATTTATCTTCATATTTAAAATAAAGCAAAAATAATTTTAAATAGAATTGTGTATATATATTAATATAACAATATATAAACAATATATATATATATATAATATATATATATATATATATAATATTATATAAATATATATATTATATAAATATATATATATATATATTATTATATATTATATAAAATAAATATATATATATATATAATATACTATTATATATATATGTAATATACAATTATAATATATAATATAATAAAAATTATAATAAATAATATATATATATATATATATATATAATAATATATATATATATATAATATATAAGAATATACCATAATATATATAATAATAATATACTATAAAATATAAATATAATATAAAATAATATATTATATTATAATAATATAATAAACTATAATATAATATTATAATTATCTATATAATATCTATATAATATATAATATATATATAAATATAATATAATATAATATTATATAATTATAATATCTAATAAAAAAATATAAATATATTATATAATTAAAAGATAATTGAATAGATATATTGTATTTTATAATAATATGAAACCTCATCTACAGTCAACATAATTGTGGATGTGATATGGCTCAACATTTTGGAAGACAGTTTTCGACACACTAATCAAATGGGCGGAATCCACAGAAAATACTTCTATAAAAAGTTTCAAAGCGTCGAAAGGGCAGTTCGCATTGAGGGGCACGAACTCATTAAAAAAAAAATCAAGACAACTTTCCCTCAATTAGAGAGAGTACAAACTACACCAAAAAAGAGTTTAGAGACATCCATAATAACCAGCAGAATAACTAGTATTAAACTAAGTAAAAAATAAACGAAATACACCAATACAATGGAGAATATACGCACAGTAACAATGGATAAATTTCTCGAACATCTCTCTCTCCTCTTCAATACATCTCATCATATCATCATCCATCTCTCATCTCATCTCCACATCTCTCCACCCTCTCTCCT
>JABUQX010041971.1:0-12949 GCA_015478945.1 Trachelipus rathkii
ACATGAAAAATGTCCCAAAAATATATAAGAATATTTGTTATTCGCAGGCAGGCAGGCAGGCAGGCAGGCAGGCAGGCAGGCAGGCAGGCAGGCAGGCAGGCAGGCAGGCAGGCAAGGCAGAAGGAAAGAAGACAGGGAGGGGCAGGAAGGAAGTCAGTCACAGACAATAACTACATATCGATGTTAAATTTACTATTTATTCATACAAAGGTTTTATTTCAAGGTTTTACTTCTTTTTTTACAAATTACCTTGTTATAATAGCTATCGAATATAAATTCACTGTATCACATAACTTATGAATCCCAGAGTTCAAATCTTTTGTTTATTTCGTAAAATGGGACATGAAAAATGTCCCAAAAATATATAAGAATATTATGTTATTCGCAGCGCAGGCAGGCTAGGCAGGAAGCATACAAGCAGGCAGGCAGGCTATGGCAGGCATGTAGGCCAGGCAAGGTAGGAGGCAGGCAGGCAAGGCAGGCGGAATGCAGAAGGCAGGAGAGCCGGGATACACTCAGGCAGTCAGCAAGGCATCCAGGCAGGCAGGCAGGCAGGCGGCAGGCGGCAGGCAGGAAGGCAGGCAGGCAGGCAGGCAGGCAGGCAGGAAGGCAGGCAGGCAGGCAGGCAGGCAGGCAGGCAGGCAGGCAGGCAGGCAGGCAGGCAGGCAGGGAGGCAGGCAGGCAGGCAGACAAGGCAAGGCAGGCAGGCAGGGAGCAGGCAGGCAGGCAGGCAGGCAGGCAAGGAAGCCGGCTGGTATGCTAAGGACAGCGCAGGCAGGCAGGCAGGCAGGCAGGAAGGCAGGCAGGCAGGAAGGTAGGCATGCAGGCAGGAAGTTCATTGAAATAACTACATATCGATGTTATATTTACTATTTAAGTTTATACTAAGTGTTTATTTCATCGATTTACTTCTTTTTTCAAAATTACCTTGTTATAATAGCTATCGAATATAAATTCACTGTATCACATAACTTATAAATCCCAGAGTTCAAATCTGGTGTTTATTTCGTAAAATGGGACATAAAAAATGTCCCAATAATATTTGAGTATTTGTAATTCGCAGGCAGGCAGGAAGGCAGGCAGGCCGGCAGGCAGGCAGGCAGGCAAGCAGGCAGGCAGGCAGGCAGGCAGGCAGGCAGGCAGGCAGTTCATTGAAATAACTACATATCGATGTTATAATTACTATTTAAGTTCATACAAATTGTTTATTCACGATTTTATTTCTTTTTTCAAAATTACCTTTTTATAATAGCTATCGAATATAAATTCACTGTATCACATAACTTATGAATCCCAGAGTTCAAATCTGGTGTTTATTTCGTAAAATGGGACATGAAAAATGTCCCCAAAAATATATAGGAAAATTTGTTATTCGCAGGCAGGAAGGCAGGCAGGCCAGGCAGGCAGGCAGCGCAGGTAGGCAGGAACGGTAGGTAGGCCAGGCATGGCAGGCAGGGCACGCAGGAAGGCAGGAGCAGGCAGGAAGGCAGGCAGGCAGGCAGGACAGGCAGGCAGGCAGGCAGGCAGGCAGGCAGGCCAGGCAGCAGGCAGGCAGCGCAGACAAGAAGGCAAGTTAGGCAGGCAGGCAGGCAGGCATGGCAGGCAGGCAGGCAGGCAGGCAGGCAGGCAGGAAGGCAGGAAGCAGGCAGGCAGGTAGGCAGGCAGGCAGGCAGGCAGGCAGGCAGGCCGGCAGGCAAAGGCATTGAAATAACTACATATCGATGTTATATATTAACTATTTAAGTTCATACAAAGTGTTTATTTCTCGATTTTACTTCTTTTTTCAAAATTACCTTTTTTTATAATAGGTATCGAATATAAATTCACTGTATCACATAACTTAGGAATCCAAGAGTTCAAATCTTTTGTTTATTTCGTAAAATGGGACATGAAAAATATATAAGAATATTTGTTATTCGCAGGCAGGCAGGCAGGCAGGCAGGCAGGCAGGCAGGCAGGCAGGCAGGCAGGCAGGCAGGCAGGCAGGCAGGCAGGCAGGCAGTTCATTGAAAATAACTACATATCGATGTTATATTTACTATTTAAGTTCATACAAAGTGTTTATTTCACGATTTTACTTCTTTTTTCACAATTACCTTTTTATAATAGCTATCGAATATAAATTCACTGTATCACATAACTTAGGAATCCCAGAGTTCAAATCTTTTGTTTATTTCGTAAAATGGGACATGAAAAATGTCCCAAAAATATATAAGAATATTTGTTATTCGCAGGCAGGCAGGCAGGCAGGCAGGCAGGCAGGCAGGAAGGCAGGAAGTAACTACAATAACTTTAATGAATCTCTTGATTTAAAGGTTTTTTGACAATTCGTAAAATGGGACATGAAAAATGTCCAAAAATATATAAGAATATTTGTTATTCGCAGGCATGGGAGCCAGGCAGGCAGGGTAGGCAGGGCAGGTAGGCGTGAGGAAAGGGAAAGGATGTGGGTAAGAAGAAAAAAGGTAGGAAGAAGGCTGGAAGGCAGGCAGGATGGAAGGGGGAAGGAAGGCGAAGGCAGGCAGGTAGGCAGGCAGGCACGGCAGGCAGGCAGGAAGTCAGTCAGGAAAAGGCAGTCAGGCAGGCAGGCAGGCAGGCAGGCAGGCAGGCAGGCAGGCAGGCAGGCAGGCAGGCAGGCAGGCAGGCAGGCAGGCAGGCAGGCAGGCAAGGCAAGGCAGGCAGGCAGGCCAGGCAGGCAGGCAGCATGGCAGGCAGGCAGGAGGCAGGCAGGCAGGCAGGCAGGCAGGCAGGCAGCAGGCAGGCAGGCAGGCAATGCAGTTCATTGAAATAACAACATATCGATGTTATTTTACATTAAGTTCATATAAAGTGTTTATTTCACGATTTTACTTCTTTTTCCCATTTACCTTTCAATAGCTATCAAATACAAATTCACTGTATCACATAACTTATAAATCCCAGAGTTCAAATCTCTTTTTTTTATTTCGTAAAATGGGACATGAAAAAAGTCCCAAAAATATATAAGAATATTTGGTTATTCGCAGGCAGGAAAGGGCAGGCAGGTGCAGGCAGGCAGGCAGGTAGGCAAGGAAGGTAGGTAGGCAGGCAGGGAGGCAGCGGCAGCAGGAAGGCAGAAGGCAGGCAGCGCAGGCAGGCAGGCAGCAGGCAGGCAGGCAGGCAGGCACGGCAGGCCAGGCAGGCAGGCAGGCAGGCAGGCAGGCAGGTCAGGCAGGCAGGAAGGCAGTTAGGCAGGCCAGGCAGGCAAGGCAGGCAGGCAAGGCAGCAGGCAGAAGGCAGGCAGGCATGCAGGCCAGGCATGCAGTTCATTTGAAATAACTAACATTATAGATGTATATTTACTTTTAAGTTTATATAAGTGTTTTATTTCACGATTTACTTCTTTTTTTAAATTTACATTTCTATAATAGCTATCGAAATATAAATTCACTGTAACAACATAACTTATGAATCCCAGAGTTCAAAATCTGGTGTTTATTTCGTAAAATGGGAAATGAAAAATGTCCCATATATATATATATAGAAATATTTGTTATTCGCAGGCAGGAAGGCAGGCGGCAGGCAGGCAGGCAGAAGGCAGGAAGGAAGGGAGCCAGGCAGGGAGGCAGGCAGGCAGGCAGGAAGGTCAGGAAGGCAGGCAGGCAGCAGGCAGGCAGGCAGAGGTAGGTAGGCAGGCAGGGAGGCAGGCAGGCAGGCAGGCAGGCAGGCAGGCAGGCAGGCAGGCAGGCAGGCAGGCAGGCAGGCAGGCAGGCAGGCAGGCAGGTGAGGAAGGCAAGGAAGGCAGGCAGCGCAAGTCGGAAGGCAGTTAGGCAGGCAGGCAGGCAGGCAGGCAAGGAACAGGCTTGCAGGCAGGCAGGCAGGCAGGCCAGGCTTGCAGGCTTGCAGGCAAGGCAAGGCAGGCAAGGCAGGCAGGCAGGCTTTGCAGGCAGGCAGGCTTCAGGCAGGGCAGGCCAGGCAGGCCAGGCAGGCAGGCAGGCGTGCAAGCAGGCAGGCGTGTAGGCAGTCGTGCAGGCAGGCGTGCAGACGCCCGCCAGGCAGGCAGGCAGGCAGGCAGGCAGGCAGGCAGGCAGGCAGGCAGGCAGGCAGGCAGGCCAGGCCAGGGCAGGCAGGCAGCCAGGCAGGCAGGCAGAAGGCAGGCAGGCAGGGCAGGGCAGGCAGGCAGGCCAGGCAGGCAGGAGGTCAGGCAGGAGGCAGGCAGATTAGGCAGGCAGGCAGCAGGCAGGCTTTGAAATAACTAACCATATCGATATTTTATTTACTATTAAGTTCATACAAAATGTTTATTTCACGATTTTACTTCTTTTTTTCACAATTACCTTTTTATAATAGCTACCGAATATAAATTCACTGTATCAACATAACTTAGGAATCCCAGAGTTCAAATCTTTTTTTTATTTCGTAAAATGGGACATGAAAAATGTCCCAAAATTCCATAAGAATAATTTGTTTATTCGCCAGGCAGGCAGGCAAGGCAGGCCAGGCTAGGCAGGCAGGCAGGCAGGCAGGAAGGCAGGCAGACAGGGGCAGGCAGGCAGGCAGGCAGTTCATAGAAAAACTACATATCGGTGTAATATTTACTATTTAAGTTCATCAACCAAAGTGGTTTATTTCACGATTTTTACTTCTTTTTTCAAAATTACCTTTTTATAAATAGCTATCGAATATAAATTCACAGTATCACATAACTTATGAATCCCAGAGTTCAAATTTTTTGTTTATTTCGTAAAAAGGGACATGAAAAATGTCCAAAAATATATAGAAATATTTGTTATTCGCAGGCAGGCAGGCAGGCAGGCAGGCAGGCAGGCAGGCAGGCAGGCAGGCAGGCAGGCAGGCAGGCAGGCAGGCAGGCAGGCAGGAAGGCAGGCAGGCAGGAGGCAGGCATGCAGGCATTCCAGGGCAGGCAGGAAGTAAGGAAGGTTGGTAGGCAGGCGGCAGGCAGGCAGGCAGGCAGGCAGGCAGGCAGGCAGGCAGGCAGGCAGGCAGGCAGGCAGGCAGGAAGTCAGGCAGGCAGGCAGGCAGGCAGGCAAGGAGGGAAGGCATTTAGGCAGGCAGGCCAGGCAGGAAGACAAGGCAGGTATGTCGTGCGGCACTACGCAGGCAGGCAGGCAGACAAGTAGGCAGGCAGGTAGGCAGGCAAGGCAGGCAGGCAGGCAGGCAGGCATGCATGCCTGCCTTTGCAGGCAGGCAGGCATACTTGCAGGGAGATAGCAGGCAGGCATGCAGACATTCAGGCAGGCAGGCAGGCAGGCAGGCAGGCAGGCAGGCAGGCAGGCAGGCAGGCAGGCAGGCAGGCAGGCAGGCAGGCAGGCAGGCAGGCAGGCAGGCAGGCAGGCAAGCCAGGTAGGCAGGCAGGCAGGCAGGCAGAAGGCAGGCAGGCAGGCAGGCAGGCAGGCAGGCAGGTTCATTGAAATAACCACATATCGATGTTATATTTACTATTTAAATTCATACAAAGTGTTTATTTCACGATTTTACTTCTTTTTTCACAATTACCTTTTTATAATAGCTATCGAATATAAATTCACTGCATCACATAACTTATGAATCCCAGAGTTCAAATCTTTTGTTTATTTCGTAAAATGGGGCATGAAAAATGTCCCAAAAATATATAAGAATATTTGTTATTCGCAGGCAGGCATTCAGGCAGGCAGGCAGGCAGGCAGGTAGGTAGGCAGGCAGGCAGGCAGGCAGGCAGGCAGGCAGGGCAGGCAAGGAGGGCAGGCAGGCAGGCAGGCAGGCAGGCAGGCAGGCAGGCAGGCAGGCAGGCAGCAGGCAGGCAGGCAGGCAGGCAGGCAGGCAGGCAGGCAGGCAGACAGGCAGAGACAGGCAGACAGCAAACCAGGAGTCCAAGACAGACATGCAGGGAAAGAAGGAAGGCAGGATAGGAGAGCAGGCAAGGCATGGCAGGCAGGAGGGCAGGCAGGCAGGCAGGCAGGCAGGCAGGCAGGCAGGCAGGCAGGCAGGCAGGCAGGCAGGCAGGCAGGCAGGCAGGCAGGCAGGCAGGCAGGCAGGCAGGCCAAGGCAGCACGCAAGTCAGAAAACAGGCAGTCAGGCCAGGCAGGCAAGGCAGGCAGGCAGCAGGCACAGGAAGGCAGGCAGGCAGGCAGGCAGGCAACAGTTCATTGAAATAAGCTACATTTCGATGTTATATTTACTATTTAAGTTCATACAAAGTGATTTATTTCACGATTTTACTTCTTTTTTCACAATTACCTTTTTATAATAGCTATCGAATATAAATTCACTGTATCACATAACTTATGAATCCCAGAGTTCAAATCTTTTGTTTATTTCGTAAAATGGGACATGAAAAATGTCCCAGAAAATATAAAGAAATATTTGTTATTCGCGGCAGGCAGGCAGGCAGGCAGGCAGGCAGGCAGGCAGGCAGGCAGGCAGGAAGGCAGGAAGGCAGGAAGGCAGGAAGGCAGGAAGGCAGAAGGCAGTTTATGTAAAGTTTATATAAAGTTTATATAAAGTTTAAATAAAGTTTATGTAAAGGAGGCAGGCAGGAAGGCAGGCAGGCAGGCAAGGCAGTCAGTGCAGTCAGGCATAGGAAAGGAAGGCAGGAAAGGCAAAGGCAGGCAAGGCAGGCAGGCAGGCAGGCAGGCAGGCAGGCAGGCAGGCAGGCAGGCGAGGAAGGCAGGAAGGCAGGAAGGCAGGCAGGCAGGCAGGCAGGCCAGGCAGGCAGGCAAGGCAGTGTCTCTCTCTATGTCAATCTATGTGTATGTCTATGGCAATGACAGGCAGGCAGGCAGGCAGGCAGGCAGGCAGGCAGGCAGGCAGGCAGGCAGGCAGGCAGGCAGGCAGGCAGGCAGGCAGGCAGGCAGGCAGGCAGGCAGGCAAGGCAGGCAGGCAGGCAGGCAGTTCATTGAAATAACTACATATCGATGTTATATTTACTATTTAAGTTCATACAAAGTGTTTATTTCACGATTTTACTTCTTTTTTTCCCAATTACCTTTTTATAATAGCTATCGAATATAAATTCACTGTACACATAACTAATGAATCCCAGAGTTCAAATCTGGTGTTATTTTCCGTAACAATGGGACAATGAAAAATGGTCCCAAAAATATATAAGATATTGTTTTTCGCATAGGCAGGAAGCCAGGCAGGCAAGGTAGGCAGGCAGGTAAGGCAGAGGTAGGGGTAAAGGCAGGCCCCCCAAAAAAGGGGGGCAAGGGCAGGCAGGCAGGCCAGGTAGGCGGAAGTCCAGGCAGGCCAGGCAGGGCAGGCAGGCAGGCCAGGCAGGCAGGCAGGCACGGCAGGCAGGCAGGCCAGCAGGCAGGCAGTCCAGGAAGGCAGTCCAGCGCAGGCAGGCAGGGCAGGCAGGCAGGCAGTGCATTGCATGCATGCAGGCAGGCAGGCAGGCAGGCAGGAAACAGGCAGGCAGGCAGGCAGGCAAGGAAGGCAGGCAGGCGGCAGGCAGGCAGGCAGGCAGGCAGCAGGCAGGCAGGCAGGCAGGCAGGCAGGCAAGGCAGGTCAAGGCAGGCAGGCAAGGCAGCGCAGGCAGGCCAGGCAGGCAGGCTTGAAAATAACTACATATCGATGTTATTTTTACTATTTAAGTTTCATAAACAAAGTGTTTATTTCTCGATTTTACCCTTTTTTTTCCCAATTACCTTTTTTATAATAGCTAATTCGAATATAAATTCACTTTGTATCACATAACTTAGGAAATCCCAGAGTTCAAAATGCTTTTGTTTATTTTTCTGTAAAATGGGACATGAAAAATGTCCCCAAAAAAAAATATAAGAATATTTGTTATTCGGCAGGCCAGGCAAGCCCGGCAGGTAGGCAGGGCGGCCAGGCAGGCAGGAAAGGCAGGCAGAACAGGCATGGCAAGGCAGGCAGGCAGGCAATGCAGTTCATTGAAATAACTACATATTGATGTTATATTTACTTTTTAAGTTCATACAAAGTGTTTATTTCAACGATTTTACTTCTTTTTTCCAAATTACCTTTTTATAATAGGTATCGAATATAAATACACTGTATCACATAAACTTATGAATCCCAGAGTTCAAATCTTTTGTTTATTTCGTAAAATGGGACATGAAAAATGTCCCAAAAATATATAAGAACATTTTGCAGGCCGCCAGGCAGGCAGGCAGGCAGGCAGGCAGGCAGGCAGGCAGGCAGGCAGGCAAGGCAGGCGGAAGACCAGGCAGGCAGGTAAGGCAGGAAAGTTCATTGAAATAACCTACATATCGATGTTCTATTTACTATTTAAAGTTCATATAAAGTTTTTTATTTAACGATTTTACTTCTTTTTTCACAATTACCTTTTTATAATAATAGCTTTCGAATATAAATTCACTGTATCACATAACCTTATGAATCCCAGAGTTCAAATCTTTTGTTTATTTCGTATAAATGGGACATGAAAAATGTCCCAAAAATATATAAGAAATATTAGTGTCATTCGCAGGCAGGCAGGCAGGCAGAAGACAGGCAGGCAGGAAGGCAGGCAGTTCATTGAAATAACTACATATCGATGTTTATATTTACATTCAAGTTCAATACAAAGTTTTTATTTCACATTTTCACACTTCTTTTCACATTACCCTTGTATAATAGCTATCGAATAATAAATTCACATGTATCAGCATAACTTATAAATCAGAGTTCAAATCTTTTGTTTATTTCGTAAAATGGGACATGAAAAAGTCCCAAAAATATATAAGAATATTTGTTATTCGCAGGCAGGCAGGCAGGCAGGAAGCAGGCAGGCAGGCAGGAAGGCAGGCAGGCAGGCAGGCAGGCAGGCAGGCAGGCAGGCAGGCAGGCAGGCAGGCAGGCAGGCAGGCAGGCAGGCAGGCAGGCGTGCAGGGAGCAGGCAGGCAGAAAGGAAGGCAGGCAGGCAGGCAGGCCAGGCAAAGGCAGGCAAGAACGCAGGCAGGCAGGCAGGCAGATAGGCAGTCACCCAATCATTCAAAATAAATACACATCGATGTTATTTTACTATTTAAGTTCATAACAAAGTGTTTATTTCACGATTTTACTTCTTTTTTTCCAATTACCTTTTTATAATAGCTTCGAATATAAATTCACTGTATCACATAACTTAGGAATCCCAGAGTTCAAATCTTTTGTTTATTTCAAAATGGGACATGAAAAATGTCCCCAAAAATATATAAGAATATTTGTTATTGACTGGTAGGCAGGCCGGCAGGGAGCTACGCAGGCAAGGCAGGGAGCTACCGGCAGGAAGGCAGGCAGGCAGGCAGGCAGGCAGGCAGGCAGTTCATTGAAAAAACCACATATCGATGTTATATTTACTATTTAAGTTCATACAAAGTAATTATTTCACACGATTTTACTTCTTTTTTTCAATTTACCTTTCTATAATAGCTATCGAATATAAATTCACTGTATCACATAACTTATGAATCCCAGAGTTCAAATCTTTTGTTTATTTCGTAAAATGGGACATGAAAAATGTCCCATAAATATATAAGAATTATTTGTTATTAACGCAGGCAGGCCAGAAGGCTCAGGCAGGTAGGGGTAGGCGGCAGGTAGGTAGGCAGGAAGGCAGGCCAGGCAGGCAGGAAGGCAAGGAAGAGGGAAGGCAGGAAAAGGCAGGCATGCAGGCAGGAAGGCATTTCGGCATGGAGGCAGGCAGGGCCAGGCAGGCCAGGCAGGCCAGGCAGCAGGCAGCAGGCAGGCAGGCAGGACAGGCAGGCAGTCAGGCAGTCAGGCAGTCAGGCAGGCAGGCATTCCGGCAGGCAGGCAGGCAAGGCTTCAGGCAGGCAGAAGGCAGGCAGGCAGGCAAAGTAGGCAAGGGCACCAGGTAGGCAGGCAGCAGCTGGCAGGCAAGTAGGCAGAGGCAGGTAGTGCAGGCCCAGCAATCAGGCAGGCAGGCAGGCCTACTTGCAGACAGCAGGCAGGCAGGCAGCAGGCAGGCAGGCAGGCAGGCATGCAGACAGGCAGGCAGGCAGGCAGCAGGCAGGCAGGCAGCAGGCAGGCAGGCATACCTGCAGGCAGGCAAGGCAGGCAGCAGGCAGGCATACCTGCAGGCAGGCATAGCAGGGCAGCAGGCAGGCAGACAAGCAGGCAGGCAGGAAGGCAGGCAGACAGGCCAGGCAGAGATGCAGGCAGTTCATTGAAATAACTACATATCGATGTATATTTACTATTTAAAAATTCAAATACAAAGTGTTTACTTCACGATTTTACTTCTTTTTGCACAATTACGCTTTTTATATTAAGCTTGAATATAATTCAACTGTATAAACATAACTTATGAATCCCAGAGTTCAAATCTTTTGTTTATTTCGTAAATGGGTTATGAAAAATGTCCCAAAAATATATATGATATTTGTTATCGCAGGCAGGAAGGCAGGCCGGCAGGCCGGTAGGCCAAGGCAGGTAGGTAGGCAGGAGGCCAGGCCAGGCAGGCAGGCAAAGGAAGGCATGGGGAAGGCAGGAAAGGCTAGGAAAGGCAGGAAGGTAGGCAGGCAGGCAGGCAGGCAAAGGCAGGCAGGCAGGCGCAGGCAGGCAGGCAGGCAGGCAGGCAGGCAGGCAGGCAGGCAAGGCTAGGCAGGCAGGCAGGCAGGCAGGCAGGCAGGCAGGCAGGCAGGCAGGGCAGGCAGGCAGGCGGGCAGGCAGGCAGGCAGGCAAGGAAGGCAGGAAGGCGGGCAGGCAGGCAGGCAGGCAGCAGGCAGGCAGGCAGGAATGCACGGCAGGCAGTTCATTGAAATAACTACATATCAATGTTATAATTACTATTTAAGTTCATACAAAGTGTTTATTTCACGATTTTCTTCTTTTTTTCCCAATTACCCTTTTATAGTAAGCATCGATATATAATTCACTGTACCACATAACCTTTATGAATCCAGACGTTCAAAATCTGGTGTTATTCGTAAAACTGGGACATGAAAATGTCCCAAAAATCATATAAGAATATTTGTTATTCGCAGCGCAGGACAGCCAGGCAGGTAGGCACAGGCAGGTAGGCAGGAAGGTAGGTAATGCAGGCAGGCAGGTTGCAGTAACTGCCTGGAATATTTGTTATTCGCAGGCAAGACGGCAGGCAGGCAGGCAGGCAGGCAGGCAGGCAGGCAAGGAAGGCAGGCCAGGCAGGCAGGCAGGCAGGCAGGACCAGTCAGGCAGGCAGGGCAGGCAGGCAGCAAGGCAGGCAGGCAGGCAGGAAGTCAGGCAGGCAGGCAGGCAGGCAGGCAGGCAAGCAGGCAGGCAGGCAGGCAGGCAGGCAGGCAGGCAGGTCAGGCAGGCAGGCAGGCAGGCAGGCAGGCAGGCAGGCAGGCGGCAGGCAGGCAGGCAGGCAGTGCATTCAAATAACTACATATCGATGTTATATGTAACTATATAAGGTAATACAAAGTGTTTATTTCTCGATTTTCTTCTTTTTTTCCATATTACCTTTCTATAATAGCTATCGAATATAAATTCACTGTATCACATAACGTATCTATTCGTAAAATGGGACATGAAAAATGTCCCAAAAATATATAGGAATATTTGTTATTCGCAAGCAGGCAGGCAGGCAGGCAGTTCATTGAAATAGGTAGGTAGGCAGGCAGGCAGGCAGGCAGGCAGGCAGGCAGGCAGGCAGGCAGGCAGGCAGGCAGGCAGGCAGGCAGGCAGGCAGGCAGTCAGGCAGGCAGGCATTCAGGCATGCAGGCAGGCAGGCAGTCAGTAAGGCAGGCAGGCAGGCAGGCAGGCCATTCAGGCAGCATTCAGCAGGCAGCATGGCACAGGCAGGCAGGCAGGGCAGCATGAAATAAACTACTTTATCGATAGTTATATTTACTATTTAAGTTCATTACAAGTGTTTATTTCACGATTTTACTTCTTTTTCCCATTTACCTTTTTATAATAGCTATCGAATATAAAATTCACTGTCACACATAAGCTTATGAATCCCAAGAGATCAATCTTTTTGTTTATTCGTAAAATGGGACATGAAAAATGTTGCAAAAATATATAAGAATATTTGTTATTCGCAAGCAGGCAGACAGGCAGGCAGGCAGGCAGGCAGGCAGGCAGTCAGGCAGGGTAGGTAGGCAGGCAGTTAGTCAGTTTCAGCAGGCAGAGCAGGCAGGCAGGCAAAGCAGGGCAAGGCAGGCAGGCAAGGCAGCAGGCAGGCAGGCAGGCAGCAGGGGCAGGCAGGCAGGCAGGCAGGCAGGCAGGCAAGCAGGCAGGCAGGCAGCAGGCAGGCAGGCAGGCAGGCGGCAGGCAGGCAGGCGGTAGGCGGCAGGCAGGCAGGCAGGCAGCAGGCAGGCAGGCAGCAGGCAGGCAGGCAGGCAGGCAGGCAGTTCATTGAAATATCTACATATCTATGTTATATTTACTATTTAAGTTCATACAAAGTGTTTTATTTACGATTTTACTTCTTTTTTCCCAATTAACTTTTTATAGTAGCTATCGAATATACATTCACTGTATCACATAACTTATGAATCCCAGAGTTCAAATCTGCAAGGGCATGTTATCGTAAAATGGGACATGAAAAATGTTGCAAAAATATATAAGAATATTTGTTATTCGCAAGCAGGCAGGCAGGCAGGCAGGCAGGCAGGCAGGCAGGCAGGCAGCAGGCAGGCAGGCAGGCAGGCAGGCGCATTGAAATAACTACTTATCGATGTTATATTTACTATTTAATTCATACAAAGTGTTTATTTCACGATTTTACTTCTTTTTTCACAATTACCTTTTTATAATAGCTATCGAATATAAATTCACTGTCACACATAGCTTATGAATCCCAGAGATCAAATCTTTTGTTTATTTCGTAAAATGGGACATGAAAATGTCCCAAAATCATATAAAGAATATTTTGTTATAAGCAGGCAAGCATTCAGGCAGGCAGGTAGGCAGGGTAGGCAGGCAGGTTAGGTATGCAGGCACGGCAGTCCAGGCAGTCAGCAGGCAGGCAAGCAGGCAGGGCAGGCAGGCAGTCAGGCAGCAGGCAGGCGCAGGCATGGCAGGTAGGCAG
>JABUQX010041972.1:0-22500 GCA_015478945.1 Trachelipus rathkii
AAATCAATCACAAGTTTTTTGGTATTACAAAGCATTCTCGGAGATCGAGTTCGTGGTTAGCTAAGCATAGCATGCTCTCGGGAGCCATAAAAATTTTATTTTCGTTTTCAGTTTTATGGGCGATTATTTCTGATTTGATGTCATGTGTTTTTCGATGACGTTTATACATTTCATCATTAGGTCAAAAACGCATATACTTATAATTCACAAATTATGAGTCATTTTTGTTTCTTGTTCATTTTTTTTTTCTTCTTTTAATGACCTATTTATTAATGTTTGTTGTATTTTGTATTTTATTTTCCAGTTAAAGGAGAAGCAGAAGCCGCCTTACCACAAGCAAAACTTATTTATGAAGCAGAGCTACCTTTTAAGGTCCAGAAATTTTGATCGAAAAACGTCAACAATGTATCTGTGGTCCTACTTCAGGCTTTGCTTAATAAAAATTTAAAATGACAATAATGATTGCAACATCTTTTTTGAGAAAGAATTTCCCGTTGCGAAACTGGAAAAGTGTAAGCAATATGATAAACATTCACGTGCTCTTATTGTGAACAAGTTTGTTAGTAATGTATTTAAAAGTGTCAACATTCTAACACATTGTTGAAAAACCATTTTTAGTGTCCTTACTGTGAGAATATTTTAAATTCATAAATGTGATTTAAAGAACCCACATTGGAAGCCCATGGGAGAAAAACTATATAAGTGTTCTACTGTGAAAAATGTTTTAATCGTAAAGATGTTTAGGAACCCACCTTCGAAACACACGGGTGAAAAATCCGTTTAGGTGTTCTCAACTGTGATAAAGGGTTTTAAGTCAGAAAAGTAAGTTTAGAAAGGCACATTATAATCCACACGGGTGAAAAACGATATAATGTGTCTTACTGTGATAAAAGATTTAAATCAGAAAAGTCATTTAGAAAGACACATTATAATCCACACGGGTGAAAAACAATTTAATGTTTTACTGTGAGAAAGTTTGAAAACAGCTGATTAACTTTGCAATAATTTATAACCCACACAGGTGTAAAGCCCTTTAAGTGTTTTTTCTGTGATAAAAGTTTTAATGATAAAAATGCTTTAAAAACACACATTCGAACGCAACACGGGTGAAAAAACATATAAATGTTCTTACTGTGATAAAAGTTTTTAATCAGAAAGTTATTTAGAAAGACCACATTCCAACCCACACGCGTGAAAACCATTTAAGTGTTCTCTCTGTGATAAATGTTTCAGAAAAGTCATTTAGAAAGACACATTATAATCCACGGGTGAAAAACCATTTAAGTGTTCCCACTGGTGAGAAACGTTTTAATCAGAAAAGTTTTAAGAAAGTCACATTATATATCACACGGGGAAAAACATTTTAGTGTTCTTTCTTGATAAAAGTTTTAATGATAAATATGCTTTAAAATTACACATTCGAACGCACACGGGTGAAAAATCATTTAAGTGTTTATACTGTGATAAAAGTTTTAATCAGAAAATTATTTAGAAAGACACATGTATAATTCCATCGAGGGTGAAAAACATTAAGGTTCTACACTGTGAGGAAAGTTTTATCAGAAATCATTTAGAAAAGACCATTATAATTCCAGTCAGGGTGAAATAGATTTAATTGTGTCTTACGGTGAGAAAAAGTTTTAATTCAGAAAAGTAATTTAGAAGTTCACATTCGAAATCACACGGGTGAAAAACCATTTAACTGTTTTTACTGTGATAAAAGTTTTAAATGATAAAATGCTTTCAAAAACAAAGGTGTTAAATCGAATAAACGATATTAAACACTCTCAGCAACACTGGACACATTTCGAACGCACCGATGTGAAACAACATCATAAACTATCTTATAATAGCAGGGCACGAGATAAACTAGCTAGTATTTAATTCAAGAAAATGGTTACTCTCAGTACGGAAGTAGAGCACGAATTATAATGACAATAAGTTCGTGAAAATCAAATAGTAAGTGAATTCTACACTCTCATCTACAGTCGTACAACATATTTCTAATATAAGAGAAAGCTCTTAGGAAAGCCTTATAGATCCACACAGGGTAGCACATATATAGAATTCAACGTAGATATACAAATGTGTGTCTATAAGCAAGAGGTTTAATACAAAATTATAGTACATATACGAAGGTCACCGCATATTTATAACCAGGGTTGAACAGATGACTTAGCAGATATTGAGTTATGCCACAACAATAATTGTGTATGATAACGTCATTATAGGAACAATATTGAAGTTAAGAAGATACACTCTTAGACTAGTCATCATATTCTTCTAGACACAGGTGGACATTAGAGACTTAACGGAGAGTGTATAGATGCGAACGATACGTGATATTCATTTGTGATAATAATAGTTTATACCTATCGAGGTAGACAGAATTATATTGTGCAGAAGAGTCAGACATGGACTAGACAACAGCATAGAGTCAGATCAGGGAAATCAGATTTGAAGTGATATCCTTAATTGGTAACCCAACCAGATGCTCGTTCTACAAACTCACATATAAGGTAATTATTCATGTGTTAGAGCTAGTTCATATATGTAATTCGAAGGACTCCTTCAGCAAGCCGACAGAAGGCAAATACTTATACTGAAATAATAGTTTGTGCTTCTACGATTCCTGAGAACCGTGAGAGAAGTTTTAATCGTGAGAAGTACATATATTTGTAGAAAGAAGCAGATGCTACTGTAAGACTGGCCACTCAGCACATGTGGGTGTGAGCTATCACATGTTAAAGAGCGATTTGTTCTTCACGTGCACACGTGTGGAGACGTGATTCGCTAGATGTAGCAGTACTAAGAGAGGTACGCTCCATGCCTCTAATATATCATCGTATACAGTAAGCGACATTACGGAGGACGCACAGGAAACACGGATAAATAATAAAAGTTACGGACGATGCGAGAATCAAGCATAAGACGAGTAAGTTGATCCTCTCGTTAACAGATAAGTGGTTAACAAATTTGAATAACGCTTGATGTCTAGAATCCTGAATAATCATTTTAGTTAAAATATGAAATTTATTGAGTAGCTTATAGTTAGCATGTAGTTTACGATAGAAATTGATACGCATAGACGGATTGTGATCTGCCATATGTATTAATAGTACTGCTGTTCTGTAACGAAGTTGACTTATAGGTAATAGGGACTAAAAATGGCAGTCGGTTAGTTTAGAATAACGCTGCGCGTGGCAAGAGCAGCTGAAGTCATTCTAGATCAGTCACTGTAATATTGAGGCGTGTAATAGTTAGGAGAGAGTTATTATATTAATAGTGAAGTATCTGCTTAATTGATGTGAATGAGCAATTGTCGCGAAGTGACTTGACTTCACAGTCTGAGAGCATAAGTCTCGTGATAGCTCGATAGCAGTTAAATTAATTCATTTATGAGCAACTAGATATCTTATTGATCTGTATGTTAACATACATATAGATCTTATCGTTTCTTTAAAACTATTACAATTCATGTTGTACCGTATTATACTTCCACATTATTTCTGTAGTTAACTAAGACTAGAACACTGTATCTATAAGAAATCGACAAGGTATCATGTTGTGTGAAAAATTAGTTGTAAGGAATTGCGATATTTGTGATATTCCATATATGTATATTCACAATGCTTTCAATGGGTAATGGTTTGATTGAGCTGTGAAAGGTGTGAGTCTAGAGAACTCCCTCGTGTACGATATAATTCTATACTCGACTATATCATAACTCAATCGTCATGGGTGTAGAGGAATTAATATTTAGGAATGTATATGTTTTTTAAATCATTGAATTTGTATATTTTTAATTATAACGGTAAGTATGTAGTTTTATTTCGTGGGACTTAACTGAGAGTAATAATGATATATTTGTACGTTTTAGAGTTGATTCTTCTAATGATAAAGCTATCCACAGCAACTATTTGTTTTTATTTTTTCTTGTTTATCAATTGAACTGTTTCTTATTTGGCTTTTACTATAAGCCGAGCTGTGGCGAATTACGGTTTTGGACTGATAACTAAATTATCCACAGGATTAAATATGGCTTCATTGTTCTATAGAATCTGGATACTACTATTGTATCTCATGTGTTTGAATGTATCGACGGATTGGCATTGTAATAAAAAGTGGTAGCATAGATATAGATATTATTAAAATTATAGTACTTTAATTCAATGATGTAATTTTCGGACAATCTTGTGTGTGTTTGTACTTTCTCCCTGCAAAATTTGCCTCGAAAAAATTAAGCAAATACAATATGGCTTCGTTTTAAAAGTGCAACAAGGTTTTGTTTTATAACATTACGTTTTTTCTCATCAGGTTTTTTTGTGATAAAAAAAGTTGAGGAATTGACTAATATTTATTTTAATATGAACAATTTTTAATGTTGTTTTCGAAAAGGCATAAAGAAGGAGGATGGCATTAATAGGAGAATGAATATTTATTTGTTTTAAACCAATCACACGTTGCTAACTACATTTTCAAGCGTAGCAAAAGAAATGACTCTTTGTCGAAAGCCGTTAAATTTTTGAATTTTGAAGAGCATATCTAATTTGTCCAATAATTTTCATCTGACATTACTGCATGTTAATATATTATACAGTGGTGGTAGGGGAATTGAGAAATCAAATTCTTGAATTGAAGCAAATGAGAGAGAGAATAATTGTATTAATGCTTTTATGGACCTTAAAAGACTTGTGACATGATTATAATTGGAAGCTTCTAGTTGGAGGTGGTTAATGAAGTATTTGGGTGTTGGTGGATCAGGTTCTTGAATTGGATCAAAAAGTTGTTTGTCGGTAGGAGTGGAAACTTAATTGATTCAATATTACTAATGGAATTTAGCATAGATGATTAATGAGTGAAAGATATTTAATTTTGTATATTTTTTTTTTTTTTTTTTTTTTTTTACAGGTTATCAACACGTCACGGCAACAGCCTATTCAGGAGGAGGGTGATATAATCAACAATAATTTCACTAACACAAATTACGCAGGATGAGCACAGACGCGGGCTTTAAAGTGATGGGAGATTAAAATTGAGTAGGAAACACAAGATGGCAGAGAATTCCACAGAACAAGGTGGAGGAAAGAAAGGAGGCACCGCATCGAACTAGTCTGGAGTTGCTGATATAAACTTAACAAAACTCATGATGCGACAACAAGCACCCCTTGTGCTAATGAGGGGTCTTAGAAGGTGGTGGCACGCGAGTAGGAATGTTATCCCTCCGAGCAAGCAGCTATGCTTCGCTAACGTGTACCTTTAGAAGAAGGAGATAAAGCATATACCACAACATCGCGCCGCAAAAGATAGAGGGTCAAGTGAATCTGGAAAGTACATAGCAGTTTATTAGTCTTTTTTTGCACTATTGACTTCGACCTATCCAAAAGCCGGGGTGAAACCTGAGCCCCCCGATATGAGAGCAGAACTCCATACAAGGGCGGATGAGGCCTTTGTATTGCTGGGAGTAACTGTGAGAGGAAAAAAAGTCTCGCAGTCTAAACAGATCCCAGCTTCTTTTGAGGCGCTTAAGAAACCGTTGTAATATGAGATTCTTAAGACATTTTTTTGTTTATGTTAAGGCCAAGGATGTTTAATATTGTCGACAGGAGAGCGAGAGAACCGTCGAAAGAGATAGAAAGTTAGAAGGTGTCTTAGAGAGGGAGATTTGTAGGAAGTTTGAGTTTTTAAAAAAAATTGAATTTCACAAGGTTCAGACGACCCACCCGGAAATCTATCCAGATAGCGAGAATAGAATCGTAAAGATTAAGACGAGAGGCAATTCTAGAAGTAAAAGAGGGCAGAATTGAAATGAGTGAAGATGAAGGGTCGAGTCATCGGCATATGAGTGATAGAGTAGATGTGCAGGTGAGAAGATCATTAATGAAAAGTAGGAAATAAAGGTAGGAGATAAGACAGAACCCTGAACCACTATTGACAGAAAAGGAAGCAGAAGTCGCCATCAAACAGCCGATATTGAGCGATTTGAAAGAAAACTAGACATAATAAGCAAGAGAAGGAGGAAAACCAAAGAGGGGTTGGGAGCAGTGTGACGCGTTGCCATAACGGTCAACAAGCTTTGGATTATGTCAAGCGCCACACGCAAGTCTCCCGTAGTCTCCTAAGGGGCGGAAAACCATAAACAGTAAGATAGGAGAAGTATAATTCGCCAGTAGACCTCGAGGCCCGAAAGCCGTACGCGATCGGAGAGTGAATGAGATTCCAGTGATCTAGAAGTGAGAGTTGAGAAGAGTTTCAAGATCTTAAGAATAGAATACTAATTAAGGAGGCTATTAGCGCGATAAGTTATGAAGGATCAGAGCGGCTTCGCTTTTTAGGAATAAGTTGGACATGTGCGTGCTTCCAAAACTGAAGGAAAGTGTTAGTATTGAGAACATAGAGATATAGTTGAACGAGGGGGCGGGGATAGCACGGAGCACACTCCTCAAAACTCTGGAGATGCATCCGGGCCACCGCTTCCTGACGTTACAGATTTAAGGAGCATGCAACCCGTCGACTGTAATCACAGGCAAAGGCATAGGAACCCTGAGGGAGAAGGAGAGTGAGGAGGAATGCCAGAAATGTCCAGGGTTGAGTTAGAGGAAAATAGGAGGCCGAAGAGATTGGGCCTTTTCAGTTGGAGAATTAGCAAACAATGGATGGGATGAATAAATTTATTGGCAGGGGTGGTATGGGAGGGTGTTAGACTGACGGAGAAAGATTTGCCTATCTGCTTATTGTACGTTGATGATTTAGTTTTGTGTGAAGTGAGAAGTTTGAGAGGATTTGTAGAGGGTGTAAAAGAGGGGTTTGAAAGTAAAAGTGTATAATAAGAGTAAGCTATGGTGGTGGGAGCGGGTAGTGTCGCGGTGCAAGATGTTTTTGATAAGAAAGCAATTGGAAAACGTTTCTGAGTTTAAATATTTTAGATGAAAGGGGACGGATGAATGCAGAGTGTAGTAGGAAGCTTTGAATGGTTGGAAGATGGCTGCAAAAAAACTAGGTCTTGAATTAGTTCTTGAGCCTCGGAGAATTTTAAGATGGGTGGCCTCCAAAAAAGAGCCCTCGTCTGAGCTGCCCCTTTTATCAACTTTTTGACTTGACAGTCCTCCGATAGTGGGAGGTTGGTGCCGTCACAGGGAATTGCAACCTTTTATGACGGCACGGTCTTCTTTCTTTCTAAATTTCTACAGACTTCGAGACATTTACAACATTTTTTCTCTCTGAATGATACCCGAGAGGATAATAAAACCCATGAATCGTAAGTTATCATTCAGTTATTACTCAACATCTTTATTACGTATGAATCAATCACTTTTCTTCTATCTGTTTATTTCTTCTTTACAATTTTCCACTAGTGCCTCCTTAATTTTACCCTTTCACCAAACACACACAAATTACCTCTGATATTTTTCATTCACAATAGGCACAATCTGTCGGTTATCATATGGTTTATTCCACCGATATTACAAATATTCACATTTACCCTATTTAAACTTCCAAAATTAACTTCTCTCAAGCGCTAGCATTCTACCAGTTTATGGTTCCTATGTAATTTACACTAATGGCTCACAACATTATTTACTCATACTCCATTAACTATCCTAATTTTACTTATTTTAGTTTCCTTTCTTTTTAAAACTACTATTTCACCTATCGATCCCACATACAAATTATTAAATTGATTCTTATTAAGATTGTTAATGAAAAACCACCCTTTGCTTTACACTTCACTTCAATCTATCTTATTATTAACTTTCTTATTCCACTGATCCTTCATATCTTGAGTAACCTCAAGATAACCAATTGGTATAACTTTATCACTTACCAAGTTATATCATCAAGTTTTTCACATTCTACTTTTTGCCTTATCATATCTTAAGAATACAATTCTTCCTCTAACCAAAGATATTCATCCCTTCCATTTGTTGCTATTCAAACCAATATTTGTCATAATAAGATACACCCCTCTCTATCTCTCTATTTCTACACCCAATATCCTTTATTTCTACATGGTGTTTATAATCTCTTTCCATTCCATCTCTCTCTACGTCCACATCAGTTACTTCATATAATATTTAGACATTTCATAACTTCTTTACACTTCGGCTTCACCTCGATAAACCTACAACTACTACCTTCTAACGACTGCAATTTTTGTTTTTTCCTTTGTCCTGAAAATTACTTCTCTCCAAACTTTTCTCACTTGAACTAACAATCACCATACTTCACCAAGAACCACCATCCTCTTATCCTACCTCTTTTTCACCCTACAATTCTATGCCACTGCCAACATTTCATGAATTTTCAAATTTATCTTCTCGTCCATTTTCCTACATAATCTTCTTTACCATCTACTAGATCTTTGATCATGTCCATTAGTCCCACCACCACAATCTGTACCATACCATACTAGTACTCTCTGCCATGCAACACATACTTCTTCAGTAAAGGTTCTCTTTTTAATTCCTTCCACTCCTTTTGTGACTCAAATTATATTTTATCTATCAGTGGTTCAAAGGTATAGCGACTTAGTCGTTACATTCTTTAACAACTCTACGTTCTTTTCGTTTATACATAGCATAACACACTCATCTTATCTAGCGATATATATATATCATATTACTTATTTCTAGTATAAGCTTGATTTAATTTATAATACCTAGAGGTTGTATAAGGCACATAATCTTCTCTCTAGCTCTCACTATCTCTGTGTCTTCATCTTCTTCCTCATCGTGTTCTCTGTTTCTCTCACTTGATAATACCTTTTATTTTATTCTTATAATATATCATTCTCCTTCTCGTGTCTTCTAACTTTATTTACACATATCTCTCCTTAAATATACTTTAACACTACTTAATTAGCACGAAAATTATCTCACAAATTAATAATTATATAGCTAATCTTTCTGAAACCAAAGATATGACACATACATTTACACTAAATTTACTACCAATATCACCTACTATATCAAAATATTACCTATACTATAACCCCACTCATCAACTACCACCTAGATCATACTACCATCGACACAATAACCTCATACATATATACACTCACAACAAACTCTCATCTAAAAATATCATAATTATATAAAATAATAATATAACACATAACACCAAATCTACTCACTCCATTCTTAGAAAATAAAGAAGCCAATTAAACTAAACTAAATTAACTAAATACTATAAAAATATCAAGTTATATACAGGAACCCACCAGTTCAACAAGGAACGGCCACACGGTCGTTGGTTATCAACTAAATGGTGTGGTCCTGGCTCATACTTATTTTTAAATTGTCACAAAAGACAACTTTAGGTGGCAACAATGAATATTCAAATATATATATATATATATATATATATATATATATAATATAAATATATATCATTAATATATATAATATATATATAATATATATATATTATATATATATAGATATATATTATAATATATATATATATATATCATATATTATTATCTTCCTTTTTTTCCCCAGACTGGGGTAAGGTGCGTGACTGCATCGGAAAGAAGAAGTAGTAAGAAAATATGATATCACAAGTCGAAAGAAAGCCAGCCTTAAACCAACCCCTCTATACCTATTTATTGAAACTCGTCACAAGTCAGCACAATCCACCCTAAGCTTCACCGATCCGCGACGGACGCCTCACCTATTGATATATTGTCAATGTATGGGTTTCAACTCCCCTGGCCCAGGTGGGCCAGAAACATATCCCCTCTCCAAACCCCGCCATTCACTCCTATTATGCACCTTTATTCTCGCCCTGACAAAACTCACATTTCTCTCCTTCAGACATTCCGTTTACTGACTCTTTTTCAACTTTTTTCTTTATATATATATATATATATACTATACTATATATTATATATTTATAGGTATATAATATAATATATAATAATATATATATATATATATATATATATATATATATATAATAATATATATATATATATATATATATAATATTTAATATATAGGGCCTATATATATAATATATATATATAATAATATATATATATATATATTAATATATATATTATATATATATATATATATAATATATATATATATATATATATATATATACTATATAATATAGGGCCTATATATATATATATATATATAATATATATATATATATATATATATATATATAATATATATATATATATTTATATATATATAGCCTATATATATATATATATATATATAATATATATATATATATTAAAAGTTAAATTTCTTTTATTGCAGGAAAAGAGTGAAGTTGAAATTTTGGAAAGGAGTAGGTGTTCGTTACTCTTCAAAAATGGGTTAGAAAATACGGCAATTAATTTATGTGCAAAAAGTAGTGAGAAAAATATGTTTAGGTGTCTAGATTGCAACTTTGTTTCTAATTATGAAAGTAGGTTAACACAACATAGGTTAACTCATGTTGCTGTTAAGTTGCTTAAATGTTCAGATTGCAGTTATGAATGCAAATGGAAATCAGAATTAAAATCTCATATGGTAAAGCATGTTAGTGTGAAGTTATTTAAATGTTCAGAATGCTGCCATGAATGTAAACGAAAAGGAGATTTAAAAATACATATGTTAACGCACAACAATGTTAAGATGTTTAAATGTTCAGAATGCAGTTATGAATGTAATCGTAAACGTAATTATAAAATTCATATGCTCTCACATACCGGTCTTATGTTGTTTAGGTGTTCTGAATGTAGTTATGCGTGCAATGTGGAGCGTTACTTTAAAAATCATATGTTAGGGCATGCTGGTGCGAGGACTTTTAGATGCTCTGAATGTAGTTACGAATGTAATGAGAAAGGGAATTTAAAAGCCCATATGGTAAAACATGTCAATTTGAAGGCGTTTAAATGTGCAGAATGCAGCTATGAAAGTAAACGAAAAGGAGACCTAAAAATGCACATGTTAGTACACAACAGTGCTAAGTTGCTAAAATGTCCCGAATGCAGCTATGAATGTAATACAAAACAGAGCTTACAGACGCATATGTTAACACACACAGATGTGAAATTGTTTAAATGTCCTGAATGTAGTTACGAATGTAATCATAAACGTAATTTTAGAATTCACATGCAATCGCATGCAGGTATAAAGATGTTCAAATGTTCAGAATGTAGTTATGAATGTACTGCAGATAGTTACTTAAAAAGTCACATGTTAATGCATACTGGTGTGAAGTTAAAATGTTCACAATGCAATTATGAATGTTATTATAAAGGCCGCTTAAAAGCCCATATGGCAACGCATGTTGATGTGAAGTTGTTTAAATGTTCAGAATGCAGCTTTGAATGTAACCGGAAAACAAATCTAAAAACTCATATGTTAAAACATAATAGTGTTAAGTTGCTAAAATGTTCAGACTGCAACTTTGAATGTAATACGAAACCCAGCCTAAAGTTACATATGCTAACACATACTGATGTGAAATTATTTAAATGTTCAGAATGCAGTTATGAATGCAATCGTAAATATTATTTAAAAATTCATATGCTATCACATGCTGGTGTGAAGTTGTTTAAATGTTCAAAATGCAGTTATGAAAGTAATTATAAAGATTGTCTTAAAAAACATATGTTATCGCATTCAAATGCATGTTAAATCTTTAAGTGCTCAGAATACAGTTGCGAATGTAATGTGAAAGGACAATTATCATCTCATGTTAATGAAAGTTGATTAACATTTCAGAATGCAGCTACAATTGTAGAGTTACCTAAAAACTAAAATTTTAAGAGATCATAGCCCTAGTGTACTTTAGACCAGTCAATCAACACCAAAAAACACCCTGATCGACTACCTATAAGAGTGACAACAAATGAGACAAACATCTCTTATGAGCGCCTAAAATGAACCCGGCAATAGGCTCTGTCCTTTGGTGAAGGGTATGGTAATGAAATGCGCTATTATGTCTTCAGTGGCAGAAGAATAATAATATCTCAATGTACAAAGTGCAACTATGGGCGTATAAGTAATTTGAAATGCATCTTAACGTTTGAGGACAAACTTTCCCTAAAAACAAACTATATTTAAATTGAAATTAAAAATAAAACCACCCCTCGAAAAAGACGTGATGAAAACAGAAACCTAAGGAACAAAAGCAAAACGTAATGTTTCCCAGAAAGAATCCTCGTCTACCTTGTTACTTATAATGCGTTGAAACCCCAGAGAAATGTTACAAGTCTAACATCATCTCTTGCGTTGGGAGAGAAATCTGGCTCCTCCTCACCCGTTGGGCCCGCCTACTCGCTACCAAACGCCTCGACCTATTGAACTGTTTAAGTTCTTGGACCTCCACTGGGTGCCCCACTAATGAAGCGTATCCTTTATACTTTTATCTTAGTTCGACAACTTCACAACCCCTCACGTCTCGTAGCCATCTCGTCCTCAGTGACGCTTTAGATTACGTTCTCAGTACGACCGATCATCAGGGGACTCCCATGAGGAATGGTTCTCTCCTCGTTCGTGCCGCCTCTCGACATCAGAGTCAGTTATTGGCTTCTCTTTCATATTTGGGCGACCTACCGGTTGTCTCCACGCCGGACGATGTCTCCAATACGTCTAAAGGAACCGTGTATGCTCTGAAGGCCCGTTCCGATGATTCTGACGCCATTCTCGAACATTTTAAAAAACGACGTATTCCGGTCACAAATGTCTACCGATTCGGCCATACATCCCGCACCCGAGGAGATGTTTCAAATGTTACAAATTTAACCATCTTCCAAAATATTGCAGATCTCCCCAGTTCATCTGTCCGAGCTGTGATGACACTCCACACGCCTTTCGAAAACCCTCTTTGCTGCCCCAATTGCAAGGGTTCTCATCAGGCGTCATCTACGCACTGTCCCTCTTTTCTTTTGGAAATGGAGATTCTTGATCAGTGCATAATACATAAGCTCGACCGCCGTGAGGCCTCTCGTCGCGCTAGGGAGAAATTTTCACACCTATCCCTCGCCTTTGCTGCTGCTGCGACTAGGCCGGTATTTACCGCCCAACCTTCCCATCGCCGCCTGCTCGTCTACGAAATTCGCAGCTCCCTAGATCGGATACCGTAACTACTGCTGGTATAAACATTTCTACTCTGCAATCGAATTCCTGTGTTGACATCTTATGCTCTCTTTCGTTCATTGACAGATTCTGGTGGGACAGGTTGCCTTACGTTTGTGGTAGTGACCATTACCCAATATGAATTACATCTCTTTGTCCTGATCATCCTCAAACCCCCAATACCAGTTGGCGTTATGACAGGGCTGATTGGTCCTCCTTCCTCGACGCAACATACGTCCCCTGTCTCCCGGCCACTGACGTCTTTCCTTCACTTATTTTGCGGATGTTGTTCTGGAGGCGGCGGAAGCCCATATCCCTCGCTCTTCTGCATGCCATCGATCTGCTACACTGGTGGAACGCAGATTGCGCTTGGGCTAATCGTGCTAAACGTAAACTCTTTCGCTCATACAAGAGAACACCTACACAGTCAACGTTGATCCTCTTTAAGGACGCTGCTGCTCGGTCTCGTTGTATAAACAGGACTAGGAAACAGTTTTTTCGAACTACGTTTTCACTGTCAAATCATCTACGCCATTGTCTTCGGGGTATGGTGGTGTTCGCAAAATTTGTTGCAAGCACTACAGGGAGCCATCAACTGTGGCCGTCACCCGTGTGACATCATTTCCGTTCCGGGCATGGTTGCTGATGAGTTGAGATACCATTTTGCTACTTGCAGCGATTTTCGGTACCGAGAACCTTTCCGATCGATCCGCGACTGCACTCAATCCCCGGACTGTTCTGTTCCTCATTGTAAAGATCCTTCTTCCAATCGACTATTCACGAGGGTGAAATTTCAGTACGCTCTCCGCCTTTGCAAGGATGGAGCACCTGGCCTGTACCAAATGATACGTCATCTCCATGCCTCTGCTTCGGCGTTTCTCCTCTCTCTATATAATCGGGTCTGGGTGGAGAGGGTCTTCCCCCCAGTTTGGCTAACCGCTTATACCTTTCCCATTTCTAAATCAGGAAAGGACCCTACAATCGCAGACAACCAACGTCCTATTTCTCTAGCCTGTCACCTGTAAGCTGATGGAACCTCTTCTCCTGTTGGACCACGATATCCGTGAGGCTTTCTCCTCTAATAAAATGGGCCTAGCTGTTTTTTTTTACATCTCGAGAAGGCTTACGATTCCACATGGAGAATGGGAGTTCTTCATAGCTTGCACTCGCTGGGCCTTAGGGGACAGCTTCTCCTCTTCCTTCAGTCTCTTATGTCGGGTAGATCTTTCCGGGTTCGCTGTGGTACCACTCTGTCTCGTCATTTTGACATGGTCGAGGGGGTGGCGCAAGGAAGTGTACTCAGCGTTCTGCTATTTGCTGTCGGTTTCAATGGTGTTATTGCAAGCATCCCATCTTCCGTTCAGTGCTCTCTCTATTTGGACGACCTGGCGTTGTATGTTTCTGGAGTCAAACTTTCATGCATGGAACGTCAAATGCAGCTGGCCGTCAATGGGGTGACTTCGTGGTGTGATTCACGGCGTTTTGCTTTTTCCGTCACTAAAACGAAGACCGTGCTTTTCCGTAGAGGTGATTTGTCTTCCCTGTTGACCCTATATGGCTCACCCATCCGCCCTGAGTCGGAGGTGAGGTTCTTGGGGTCTGTTATTGGATGCTTGCCTGACATATCTCCCCCCATATCCTCAATCTGAAGATTAACTCCGAGAGACACTACATTGGACTCTATCCCAAACGCCACCTTACACATAACACATCTACATCTGTGGCCCCCACCTGATACACACGATAAGGTCACTCGCTCGTCCTGCTGCTCCATGGTTGGTCAGGTCAAAGTTGGATTATGCGCACAGCCACTGCGTCATATGGCCAGATCACACCACCAACACCGCACACCCCACACACAGCCCCTTTTCCCCAACAACCTACAAACAAACCACACCCCACCCCCCACCACCCCACCCACACCCCACACACAGATACACATACTCTCAAAAATTCACCAAAAAAAAAAAAATTCATACCAGCCCCCCCCGCCCGCCCCCCCCCCCCCCCCCGCCCTCCACCCCCCCCCCCCCTATCCTTCTCACACCAAACACACCCAATTATTTAAAGGTTAAAAAATTTTCAAAAAAAGTTCAAACACTAACCTTTACCTCTCTCCCTTTCTAATTTCACCACCACCCATCGCACAAAAATCAAGTCTCCAACACACCTAAAAAAAAAAAAATCATTACCACCCCCCCCCCCCCCTCCGACTACAAGAAATTAAAATCTTTGTTATAACCAAAAAAATATAAAAAAACACCAACCCTCGCCCCCCCCCCCCGCACCCCCGCTCCCCACAACTCCTCACTCCATCAAATAATCCAAAAAACAACCTAAACAAATTCCAAAAAAAATCATTACCCTCCCTCCCTCCACCACCCACCCAACACATTTAGAAAGTCAGCCACCAAGAAATCACAAAAAAAAAATATCAGAAAAAAATATATCCACTCCCCCGCCCCCCGCCCTCCACCCCATTAACTAAATTCCGAAAAGACAATGAATAAAAAAAAATAATTCAATTAAATAAAAAAACATTTTTTAATCAAACTGACATTTACAAAAATTTTATTTACAATTTTATTAATTTTTTTTTGTAAAAAACTATAAATTAATATATATATATATATATATACATATACGAACGCCCTATTAGCGTGCCATCAATTAACATGACAGGATTTTGGATGATGAATTTCGAATTGCGCGCATTAAAATCAATTAACGTGGAAATTAATAGCATATGCTGATATTTATTTTCATAGTCCACTGTAATATATAAAAAAAATTCTTGATCTGCAAAGTGTTGAAAAGATCCATATTTTGTTGGATTGAATAAGGATAAAGTAACTGAATTAACGTAATATAACATGAATGAGTTTTGTGTGAGCAATCTCCTCAATCTAGATTGTTAAAAAGCTTAAATAGCCCATGCGTCAGCCTTTTAAAGGCTGAAATAATTGAGAGAATTTGCAAATTGTTTTAATTGATTTATTTTCTTCCTATGAGAAAATACTAAGTTGTATAATACGAATAAGGTCTGCGTTCGGCGTCTTATTGGATACTAGGAGCAGAAATCTGTTTTGTCGCAAACAATTACGTTAAATTTAAATTATACCGCTAAGGGGCTTAAAATATATATTATTCAAAATAACCTTTTCTATAAACAAAGTTCTACACGCAATTTTCGTAGAATAATACTTTCAGAGTTATACGCGCCACAAGCATTAAATGTTTACCAAATTGCATGCCATAAATTAGTTCCTCTCATAGATTCAGTTTTATCTATGTAGATAGATAGATAGATAGATAGATGGATAGATAGATAGATAGATAGATAGATAGATAGATAGATAGATAGATAGATAGATAGATAGATAGATAGATAGATAGAGTGGAAGTGTCTGTTAACTGAACTGCCGTGGTGGAGTCAATAGAAATTAAAGGAAATGAGTCCATATTATTAGTTTACACGCCATTCCGTTTAGTGTTAAGCATGTTTAAGTAGGAATATTTTAGAGAAGCTTAACTCTAAAGTTTCAATAGTGTTTTAAAAATAAGTAGGAATCTAATGTCTGATTTAAATGAGTTTTATAAGTGAAAAACATTGTTGGAAGGAAAGACGATAATAGAAAAGGAGCGGAGGATTAAAGCTTTGATATAGAGAGTAGTGAGAATAGAGGAAACAACAAAGCGACTTATCTTTAGGTAAGTAGATGTGTACTTGTTCATGCTAAGTGTAGTAAATCCTATACACATAAACATAATATTAACGCCACATTAAAAGGTGGAGGAAAAAAATCTGCTTCTGCTATCAGTGTTCGATGATCGAGTGTCCCAGAATACCATTTTAAGACGAAATGCGGACTTTGCGAAGAAATTAGTAGAATGGAAATAAAAAAATGTAGCAAAACGTGATCCCATGCACAGCTTTGAAACATTGAACTATGAGGAAAACGGAAATGAAGAAAGGAAGCATGAGGGAAGGAGTTAATTTTTCGCACAAGCAACGTGTGTAATTTGGTTTCAGCTGAAGGTAGGTACCAAGGTGTTTTAACTCAATTCAGTAATGCTAGGCCCGAAGTTGATAAATGTCATAGCAGCTATTAAATATATTTGTGATTTTCTGGAGACACACCAAGAGGAATGCCAATTTTCCTTAAAGATATACCCAAATACCAGAAAGGGTCTGTCCCCACCGATAAAACAATAAGAATCAAGCTACTTAGCAGATACGGTGAAGACATCATAAACTTTTCCAAGCATGGCATCCAACACATTATCTGCTTTCGAAATACCGGCTGTTTTAATTTAGCATCCAGTTGTCACGAAACACGAAAGCAAAATAAAGACGAGGAGCACTCAGAATTGCTGAAGCAGCAGCAGACATAATCCGAGAAGACATCAGATCAAAGTTTTATGATAGCAAATCTTATCCTCCATAAGACGCTTTTCTCGATAATGTTACAAGCGATATTCCTAAATCACTTCAAATTCTTCTTTAATCTCTATCATTAAGAAGAAATGCGGAAACGAAGACAAATTGTAAACCAAAATAACCTCAACTGCACATGGAGTCATCGCTGCTACTAGGTCAAAATCTTTCATATTACCTGTTTACGTCGGTCTTGAAGCGCTCCTGTTTCGAAGGTAGAGTTAAGGAGATTTTTTTTGCATGTGCTATCTACTTTAGGAACTTGTGCTACTAACGAAGAGGTCAATAGGTTCGAGATTTCAACCTTGGAAGTTCCGAAACAAACTATTATATTTGAAGACTAATTCACCAAATTTCTCTTTGTTCAGGTTTGTTCAGTGAAAAACACTTTCTACTGAAGTTAGAGACACCTTTCTCGCATCGTCTTTGAGGTAGAGGTAATATAGACCTATATAAATATAGAATGTGAGACATTCTCTCCTTATGCTTAACTTCGTCTTACTTAGACGTAAATTGAGTACACCCTGTCCAAGAATAGGGCTCTGCCAGTGAGCGGTGGTGTTACCTGTAAAAAAATAGATTAAAAAAATTCGAAGCGCGCTTTCTATTGCGAGATTTAGTAATATGTCACTGAGTATTTTTCATAAAATCACAATAAAAGCAGGACTTGGAAACATAAAAATCAAAAATCTCAACGAAAAAAAATTTAGTTTCAAGCGTAACTGAACTGTTAACCAGTAACCTTATATGGTTTTTCTAAAAATGGGAACGCTTGATTAATGTTAAAGTTTGGAATGGCTTTATGGAAAGAGTCACAACATTCAAGAATTAATCCAAATCGCTTATATTCTGTTTACCTTTTCTTAATTTCCCGTCAAGTATTTATTATACTATGTATACTATGCTTCTCACCACAGCTACAAAATGCAAATCATTAAGTCAAACCTATTATTTTGCGACATTTTATAAAATGCTTCATATCAATGCCTCTGATATAATAGCTTCCAGCAATAACAACTCCGAATTTAATTCAGAAATTTTCAGGCTTGGTGTCATTAAATATATTATGGATGGAAGTAGTTTAAAAGAGTTGTTCAATGTTGTGAATGTTGCTGTTTCCATAGGCAATATGTTATCAAGACATGTCTATTCAAGGGTTTCAAGAGGACATATATTGGGATAACCGGCATTGGCGAAGGTCTTTTTATCTATGATGAATATTTCCAACGCGAAACAATCAGCAGTTCAAGAAGTTTACTAGAAGTTGGTGTTCCATTCTTTTAAGAAAAAATTAAAGAACCTATCAAGTGTATCTTACGGAAATTCTCTGAACATTTACCTGAATTTGAGGAAAAACTAAGCGACAGTAAAACTATGGATCCAATGATTTCATATGGCTACTTTAGTAAAATATGTAGTAAAAATTTATACAAGCTGATAGAACTTGAAATTGCTTCTTACATCTACACTGTGTTCAAAAAGGCTGCCTTTTTTCATGCAAGAGATCACTTTATATATGAAAAATCATATCAACTTTATTTACCGGATATGTATAATATTAAGTCTAGATTGACTTCATTGGAATATGAACAATTTGTAGCAAATGGCTTTTTTACCATTAGACGGTCTGAAAAATTCTGTGTCCGGCATGTGGACAGATATGACAGTAATGCAAATCCTTATGCTATCAATGAAGAGTACTGGTGGCTTGACTCACGTACTAGGTATTTCTGAAAGTACTCTGACAAAATGGATTCCTAAAATGTTCATTATAATGGGTATTTAACAAAAGATTGAAGAATTTTGTCTTGTATCATTCGCTACAACAGGAAAATATACAGATGCTAGAATCTTGCGAATATCAAGAGATGAAGATGTTCAAAAGTTTGTAGATTGGTTTTCGTCTCCTTATCCCTTCACTGATGAAGGAAATGTCTTATCTATAAGTAATGTAGAGGGAAACGATAAGATTAGTTGTTAAGGGATTTGTTCGACAATGACGAGCATAATTGGTGGAAACTTCAAGACTGCTAAGTATAAGGAGAAAATGGTTTTCCCTCTAAAAGGATTTGCTTCAAAGGTAAACATATATAATGAATACATTCCTATTGACCCTGAGATACGTTTCCGAAGAATTTCACTCATTAAATAATTTAATGAAGAATTAATGCATATTTTACATTCGAGTTGGTCCCTTATTCACTTATGCTCTTTGATGAAGTTGGAATGCACAATATATATTTCAAATGCACAATTGTTCATGTTGTTCCGTAGATGAGTTGGTCTTCATGGAAGTCAAATCATCATCCGAATGAGGAACCATTTGTGAAGGCGAATTACCAGCCGGTAAAGGTACCATCTGTGAAAGCAAAGTGCCTACCGGTAAGGAACCATCTGCGAAAGTGAAGTACCTGGCGGTAAAGAACCATCTGCGAAGGCGAAGTATCTGCGGGTAAGTAACCATCTGCAAAGTTGAAGTATCTGCGGGTAAGCAACCATCTGCGAAGGCGAATTACCAGCCGGTAAAGTAACCATCTCTGAAGTCGATCTACTAACCGGTGAGGAAACATCTGCGAAGGCGATTTACCAGCCATATCTGAAACTTGATGTTGATCTCTCTGGTGCGATTTTGAAGGAAGTACGAATCACTAAGAAGAATACAGTTTGAGTGAAGATAATACAGTGACAGTGGTATGAGATCCTCTATTGTAGTAGACATATCAATATATTGAAATTTATTTTTCTCCATTCTTCTAAGAAAGCTAATATACATTTAGTAGCAGTGATATGTGATCTGTCATTGTATTGTGCGTGCTACTATAATATATACTGATGGTGATTCATTTCTCCAAGTTATCCATCCATATATAGTAGCAGTAAAATGAGGTGCCAATTGATTGAGACGTAATACCATCCATGAACGAATCTGTCTTCTATTTGAACCAGAGCTGAAGAGACGAAATGGAAGTTCATCGGAAGGTATAATCAGTGTGTCCTTCCGTAGAGAGAGAGAGAGAGAGAGAGAGAGAGAGAGAGAGAGAGAGAGAGAGAGAGAGAGAGAGAGAGAGAGAGAGAGAGAGTAGTTAGTAATCCTAGTGTCGACGGAACCAGTTAAGTTAAACTGAGGTTAGTAGACCTACGTATTAACTGAGTGATTAATGTTGCTGCCTCCATCGATTTGCGTGGTGCTTGAAGTTTCTTCGTTATTTAGGATCTTGAAATTGATATAAGTGTTGATGGAAATAACCATGTTAAACTGAGGCTGGAAGACCTGGGATTAACGTTATGACTTGTTCTTCACCAGTCTTCATATTGCTTGAAGATTTTCGTTAGTGTGGCATATTGAAATTGAGATGAGCGATGATGGAATCAGCTATGTTAAACTGAGATTGGTAGGCCTGAGTATTAACAGGGTGACTGATGGTCACATTATAACAATGCTGGATTTTTCTTCTTAGATCTGTTCTTTTGTTGGGAACTGCTACTGTTTGTTGTCTGCTACCTTTCCCAGGGAGGTCAGCTTTATAGTAGAAGTAGTTCGTCTGCATCTTCTTGAATCTTTCTTTTAATGTGACGAACTCATTTTCATAAGGTTCTTAGACTTCTGAAAGCATCTTCTTGTAAAGGTGTTCTTGAAGGGTAATAATATTATTCTTCTTCCACATGGCCTTATCCTAAGGTCTGTTCTGCGTCGAGAGGCGGTATCTTCACTACCTAATTACTTTGTTCCTGAGTCTTGAGCAGGTGGTCGACTTCTTGCTTCACCGTTGGAGAAAGGCTTCTGCTTCTGTGGAACTGTTGCTGGAGAGGATGCTCGACCTCTTGGTTCACCAATTATAATGTGGCAGGTTGCAGGGAGAGTTATTTCTTTTTCTTCTTCCTCTCACTTCACAAGTTGTAGTGAAGTTTTTTTCGTGTTCCTCCATTGCACAGGTTGATGGTGCTCTTTTGATAGCTCTTCGTATTAAACTACATTTATACTTTGGGGGGCCTACGTATCTATAGGTACTCAGGTATAAACCTTTCTCTGCTGAAGCCACCTTCTTCACCAACTAGAGTCTTTACGAGAAGCTTTGATTGGTGTTTCGAGGCTAAGGAACCGTCAATCAAATATGTTTGACCCTTTTAAATTTATCTATACAGGTATGGAACAAAACTCTGTTTTGGTTTTCTGATAGAGTCTTTTTATTAAAACAATTTCTTCAGTTATAGGAAAACCCTTCGCTGACCTAAAGTTAAGCGAAATAATCAATTTACAATTTTTATTAGAATTTTATTATACCTGAATCTATTGAACACATACAACTAAATTCACTTTTTTCACATTTGAAACTTTAAAAACCCACTCAAAACAAAAGAACCGCGTAAACGCATATTATAGCATCCTAGACTTAAATTAAATACCATATAAACAATAATTTTTCATAAAATATGATTCAAAAATGCTAAAATATTAAAAATTATATCATTCAATAACACATTATAATGATGAAACAATGAGAAAACATATTTAATACAAGTTATTATAAACGTTTTCTTTACTCTTACATAAATCGATAAAAATATGTTTTCCTTGCTACTTCCTTCCATCTTTGAAAAAGGTTACCTCACTCAATTTATGCAGGGTACAGTATTATTTCTTTAAATCATAATATACAATTTAACTAATAATTTTATATAATAAGAAATATTATATAATAAAATAAATTCTATATTATCACATACTACAAATGAATGTTACTTTTAAGAACAATTATGAAAACAAATTTAATTCAAAGTGTTACAAAATTTGGAACGTATTTCGGAGAGTTCTGAGATAACCTTGGCGCATCTTAGACACCATTTTCTTTGAATATTGGCGTTTATAAAAAATATATTTTATCTGGAACTATTCTACTCAAAACACTCGTCTTCTTTAGTTAATTATAAATATAAACAATTAAGGCAATATAATATATATATATATATATATAT
>JABUQX010041972.1:25000-27500 GCA_015478945.1 Trachelipus rathkii
CACTTACACTCGAACGCATAGATTCTTAACACTTACATTTAACAACTTAATACACACGTAACAAAACACACGCCAACCCTTTGGTCTTCCATGGGTCCATTTTGGCCCACGGTAATTTTGTCAACCCTAATTTTTTCGGCAGCCCTATTTTTTTCGACCAACCCTTTGGTCTTCCGGGCAATTTTTGAGAACCAATTTTTCGGTCAGCCCTTTTGGTATTCCAGGGTAACAAACTTTGACATTGTATATTTTCGACCTGTAGCTTTTTTGATGATCAGATTTACTGATGTTCAACTTTGATGGTTCCTAATCACCGTAAGGAGTATCAGGGATGTTTCTGATTAGTGTCTATGAGTAATTAAATGATGCAGGTGAGTGCCAAGTGGAGTGCACATAGTGCCAAGTGGAGTCACATTGTGCCAACTGAGTGCCACATTGTGCCAACTGAGTTGCCACTTTTTTCAATCCTTTTCTAGCCTCCCCTGAGCCTAGAATAGCCGTAATATGGGTGTCTACCCCTAGGTTATAAGGTATGAGGAATCGATTTGTGTATATTACAAGCTGCTAGGATGCTTCGCTACTATGAGTTAGTGCTTTTTTCTATCATGTATACCTATATATAATGTATATATATTTATATATTTATATATATATATATACTATATATATATAATTATATATATATATAGGTAGGTATAGATATATGATATATATACCTATACTAGGTAATATTATAATATTATAATATAATATATATATAATATATATATATATATATATATATAAATATATATATATATAATATATAATTATATATATATATATATATATATATATATATATTATATAGGATATATTTATATATATATATATATATATATATATATATATATAATATATTAACTTGCACAACAATATACACACATTAACTATGACACTTATACACACTATTTGCACTATGACACTTATACACACTATGAAACCTATAAGCACTTACACTCTCCATAGACAGTTACACTAATCCATATACACTTACACTCACACTACCATACGACACTTTCACTTACATTCATACAACACTATGACACTTAAAGCAGCTTACACTAGTTATAGACACTTAACTAGCCCAATATACACTTACCACTCACACACGAAAGATACAACTACACCACACATCGATATTTCGATGCCTCAAACTTGATGGCTCACTTTGATGCTCAGCATTGATGCCTCAGCATTGATGCTTCAACTTTGATGGTTTAATGACTCATCTTTGATGCATTTTTCTAACCTTTTCTAGCCTTTCTCTACCCAGCAGTTCATGCATGAGTTAATATTCAATGTCTTCCTCTAGATATAGAGCTACACCAGGGCGAGCGTGCGCACTCCGCGCAAACACAGTGGAACAGCGTATTGTCTCACAAGTTCCATCCAGCCCGGTCCGCCGCCGCGTGGCGCCCGCAGGGGCGGAATTATTTCGCGTTCCGCCCGACGTGGAACGCCCGCAGGCGCAATATTTCCGCGTTGCCGCCCGCCGCGTGCGCCCGCAGCGCGCAATATTTACGCGCGCGATGAAAAATATATATACTACGAGTCATTCATTTTTATTTCATACTTAACATTCTGATAAAAATTTTCGCAGGAACACTAAAACTTGTAACTCATTACAACGATTAGAAATTCAACAAATTATATTTATGTAACATGTTATTTTTTCTTTAATATTTTTTACTTAATACTTTTTAATTTATAAATGTTTAAAAAATTGTAATGTAAGAAGAAAAAAACCAGTGTGGCTGATATATAATCATTTTATTTTGCTACAATTGGTACGAAGTTTTACTAACAACATATCCTTTTACAGACCTTAAAGGCAGTAAATCAGATAAATCAAGTAGAGTGTTACATAGCATAAATCAAAGGGACTTGTATGCTTTCTGTTTACTGCTTTCTGCTTTTAAACTCATGTTTTTATCTGCTTTAACTCATATGTTTTTACTGCTTTAACTCATATATTTATTAACATTACATACCTTAAAGCAGTAAATCAGTAAATCAATAGAGGTGTTACCTAGCAACAAAGGGATTAGTATGCTTTTGTTTTACTGCTTTAACTCATGTTTTACTGAACTCATGTTTTACTACTTAAATCATAAGTTTTACTGCTTAACTCATATATTTTTATTAACATTACATACCTTAAAGGCAGTAAATCAGTAAATCAAATAGAGTTGTTTACCCTTTAGCAACAAGGGGATTAGTATGCTTTTGTTTACTGCTTTTTGCTGCTTTAACTCATGTTTTACTGCTTTCACTCATGTGTCACTAACTATAACTCATATTTTTAGCTGCTTTACTCATATGTTTTTGACTGCTTTAACTCATATATTTATTATACATTATGTTTTTTATTTTGTTTTAATACTTTTTATTTATTTTATTATTATTTTTATTTATTTTTATTATTATTTTTATTATTTTTATTATTTTATTTTTATTT
>JABUQX010041972.1:30000-36171 GCA_015478945.1 Trachelipus rathkii
AATAAGGTATCAAAAACTGCATGACTACTTACCGTTTCAAGAAACATTGCACACGCTGACAGCTAAAGATTATAACTAATTTAGAATAATTCTTATTTAAATTTTTATATGCGAAATAGAAAGAGGGAGGGTTAATCGACTCACACGCGTTGGTGATGGTTTTCGTTGCAAACCTGACAGCAAAATACAAACTCTAGAAAAGGTGATGCACAAATGTGCGACCTGCCATGAAAGGGTTAAATAAACACGTACATTTATATTACTCATTCAAATATAACTAAAATTATTTCAAAGTTTCTTAAAACTTCTATAATAAATCAATCATTATCTTTGAACAAAGAATTTATTATTAACTGTTAATACTTTTTGTTTATAAATTTTAATACCTATCAAGTTTAAAATAATTTTTACTAAAATTTTATGAAATTTTATTAAAAACATATATTTGTTTGTATATTCCATTGCATAAATGCAGTAAAATCAGTAAGGCAAGCCCTAGGCATCGCCTCTACACGCAAGCTAATGCCCCGTTTTGTTCTATTTGAATTTACTGCTAACATCATCTTAAGCCATGTAATAAGTATAAATAAACAAACTAAGTTCTTCTCTGTTAAAACATGTATTTTATTAAATCATCTCTAGGTTTTTATTTAAAAATAAGCAATTATTCACTTACATTTAATATTATTCGCTCGAATGTTAACTAAAATATTTCAAAGTTTTTTAATAATTCGGATTTTCATTTTAATTATTATCTATGTACATTGCCAATCCAACACGAGAAAACACAAACAGCCCGCACTCGCTTATCTTACAGATGACGAAACTGACTCTCTCCTCTCTCTGTAAAATTGTGTTGAAATAATACTTTAGGCCATAAATTTAGGATAAGCCTTTTGTAGACGGGCTAATTTACTAATTCCAGGTCAAAATATATTCAAACTGACCTTTTTTCTGTAAAATGTGGTGCAATAACTACGTTAGGGCTAAATTTAGGCCTAAATTTAGGATAATCCTTTTTGTAATCCGGGGGGATTTAAGCCTAATTCCAGGTCAAAATATATTTCAAACTGACCTTTTTCTGTAAAATGTGGTGCAATAATTGTTATTTAATATAATTTCAAAACTGAAAGCCAATTGCTGGATCGTAAGATCCTTAAGGCGGTAAGAAGGCAAATGCTCTTCTTGTGATTGATTGGAGTAATCTTATCTCTATATGACCTCTATGTGATTGGTCGAGAATTATTTTATCGTCTTTTTGGTTTTAAGGTATTGTAACAACATGTTTTTTCATATCCTGAGCCTTACATGTGATTGGATGAAAAATTAACTTATTTCTTTAAACTTGTATTTGAGCAGGTGTGTTTATTATCTTTTTTTAGACCCCAAATCATTTTAAAATCATAGTCATTTTGCTGTTAAGCGCTGCACAAGTTCTCTGATTGTAATAAAAAGTGTTTAATTTTTACTAAGTGCATATCATATTTATAATAAATATCTTATACATTGAAGGATACATATTTAATTTCACTAGAATAGATAATATTTAATTCACTAGATTTATAGTAGATCACGTGAAGCAAAAACGCAAGAGCGCCGGCAAGGCGTGACCCGGTGCGGAACAGGCCGCATGAACCCGGCCGGCGTAATATTAACCTGACCGGTCGGAAAATAATTATCTTTATAGATATGCCGTTGTTAACTTTCATTACATTCATTTTGTATTTTCAATATAACGTTTCCATATTATGAATTCGTCCATTTTATTTCCTTGACTTGAACATTTTAATTTTTATTTATAGAAAATACATTTCACTGGTAAAAGTTTCTTGAAAAGCATTAGTTTTGAAAAGAACTTTTTGTTTGTAGAAAAACGTTTGTTTTATTTATCCTAAAGTTATAATTCGCTTGATGGGAAATAGTAAACAAATGCCCGGAATGTGACGCTGGCCAGATGCTCGTCTTTTGTGGTCATGGCTTTAAAGTCTTATTACATTAAGGGCATGTAAACAAATTTTTATTACTTAAAGCACACCTACATAGACGTAGCGTATGTATTGAAGTTGTCCGTATCCTCTCTTTTCAGGTATGTCTTTAACGGTTTTAATCTTCTCTATGTATGTTATGAAAAAGTTGTTTATTCTAAAATTATTATTACATAATTACTATGTTACTATATATTAGTTAAATACACAATGTGTGTACATGCATAATAAACTTCCCCCTCCTTGTACAAACCGTAATTTCTTTTTATGGACTTCCAGTATTGGTATCATATTATTATACTTCAAAATTACATAGAAGTATGTAAGTTCATACCTCTTCTATATCAGCTGCTGTATTGTATGCATCGGTAACCATTGAAAGATTAAATCTCACTTGGTTTGTAATAAACACTAATATACCAGGATTTTAAATAAACTAATGCGCTTGAACATATGTTATAATATTCGTAAATATACCTTGATACATCCAGTACACAAACTAATATTATACATACTGAATGGGACGGTGCCCAAAAGATATCTTCCTCTAGGATGTATGCCCTACCACTTTGAAATACAACGCCCAATATTTTCGCGACCGCGTAGTAATATTGCGCCTCGCTCTGCGTTTTGGCTTCAGTGATCTACTTAAATCTAGTGAATTATTTATTATCTATTCTAGTGAAATAATAATGTATTCCTCAATGTAAAGTATTTATTATAAATATGATATGCACTTAGTAAAAATAAAACGACTTTTATACAAATCAGATAAACTTGGTGCACGCTTAACAGCTAAATAATGAATATGATTTTACAAATGAGTTTGGGTCTAAAAGATAATAAAAACACACCTGCTCAAATACAAGTTTAAAGAACTAAGTTAATTTTTATCCAATCACAAGGTAAGGCTAAGGATATGAAAAAACATGTTTTTTAATATCCTAAGCCCCAAAAAGCGATGAAATAATTCTCGACCAATCACATACGAGGTTGCATATAGAGATAAGGATTACTCCATCCAATCACAAGAAAGCATTTCCTTCTTACCTCTTAAAGGATCTTACCGATCAGCATTTTGTTCAATTTAAAATAATATTTTAAAAATATAATAACATTGATTCTCGATTATTGTCTATACTGGAATTACCTTTTGACCTTGGATTAGGATTAAATTAGCCCGTCTAGAAAAATAGTTATCCTAATTTTAGGGCCTAACGGTTATTGCACCACATTTTTACAGAAAAAGGTCCTAGTTTTTGAAATTATATTTTGACTGGTATTAGCCTAAATCGCCCCGGGGTTAACAAAAAGGCTTATCCTAATTTGGCTAAAGTAGTTATTTCAAACCATTTTACAGAGAGAGAGAGGTCAGTTTCGTACCTGTAAGGAGTGCGGGTTGTTTTGTTTTCTTGTGTTGGATTGTCAATGTACAATAGATAATAATAAAGAAAATCGAATTATTTAAAAAAACTTTTGAAAATATTTTTAGTTTAGAATCGACGCGAATAATATAATGTAAGTGAATCATTGTTATTTTTAAATAAAAACCTAGAATGACTTTAATAAAATACATGTTATGTTAAAAGAGAAGAACTTATTTTGTTATTTTATACTTATTACATGCTAAAGATGATGTAAAGCAGTAAGTCCATAGAACAAAACGTGCATAGCTTGGTGTAGAGGGGTACTAGGGGCTTGCCTTACTGATTTAACTGAAATTTATTGCTTTAAGGGTACGTAATAATATATGTTTTTAATGAATATTTCATAAAATTTTAGTAAAAATATTTAAAACTTGAAGAAGTATAAAATTTATAAACAAAAGTATTAACAGTAATAATAAATTCTTTGTTCAAAGATAATGATTGGATCTTATTATAGAAGTTTTTAAGAAACTTTGAAATAATTTTAGTTATATTTAAATGAGTAATATAAATGTACGTGTTTAATTAAAACATAAAATGTTTTTTAATAATTATACGTTATGTGTGTGAGGTTTTGCGTGTGTGTGTGTGTTGTGTGTGTGTGTGTGTGTTTGTGTGTGTGTTCTGTGTGTGTGTGGTGTTTCTAACATAATAATAAAATAGGCAATGAAGTAAATAACACTAAGTAATAATAATAAAAATAAAAATAAATGTTTTTATAAATTATATACGTTATATGTGTCAGTGAGTGTGCGTGTTGTGTGTTGTGTGTGTGTGTGTGGTGTGTGGTGTGTGTGTGTGTATGTGTTGTCTAAATAATACATAACAATAGGGCATGAAGTAAATAACCTAAGTATTATAATAAAATAAAAATAATAAAATAATAATAAAATAAATAAAAATCATAATAAAATAATAAAAAGTATTATAAAACAAAATAAAAAACATAAAATGTTAATAATATATGAGTTAAAAAGCAGTCAACGTATGAGTTTAAATCAGATAAAACATATGAAGTTAAAGGCTAGTAAAAACATGAGTTAAATGCAGTAAAACATGAGTTTAAAGCAGGTAAAGCAAGAGTAAAACAAAAGAATACTAATCCCTTGTTGCTAGGTAACACATCTATTGAATGTTACTGATTTACTGCTTTATTAAGGTATGTAATGTTAATAACATATATGAGGTTAAAAAGAGTAAAATAATATGATGTTAAAAGCAGTAAAACATGAAGTTAAAACAGTAAAGCATGTAAAACAAAAGCATACTAAACCCCTTTGCTGTTAGGTCACACCTCTATTGCATTTACTGATTTACTGCTTTAAGATTATGTAATGTTAATAAATATATCGGTATGAGTTTAAAGCAGTAAAACATATGAGTTAAAGCAGTAAAACATGAGTTAAAGCAAGTAAAGCAGTAATACAAAGCCTTACTAATCCCCTTGGTGTTAGGACACACCTCTATTGATTTACTTGATTTACTGCGCTTTAAAAGGTCTTGCAAAAAGGATATGTTTTTTAGTAAAACTTTCGGATGTCGTTTTAGTAAAATAAAACGATTTTTTATCAGCCACTCTGGTTTTTTCTCTTCTTACATACATATTTTAAAAATTTATAAATTAAAAAGTATTAAGTAAAAATATAAAAGAACAATAATGTTAATAAATATATGTGTTAAATAATAGGCTCTGTAATGAGTTACAGTTTTTAGGTTCGCGAAAAATGTTTTTTATAAAAATGTTTAAGTATGAAATAAAAGTGAATGACTTATAGTATATATACTATTTTTCATTCGCGCGGGAATATTGCGCTGCGGGCGCACGCGTCGGGCGGGGAACGCGGAATATTGCGGCGCTGCGGGCGCACGCGCGGCGGAACGCGGCTGGGTTGGCTGTCTTTGCGAGGAGGGCGCACGCTGCGCCCTGGTGGGTAGCTTATATGATCTAGAGGAAGACATTAATATTAACTCTTTTTTCTATGATGTGGGGTGGAAAAGGCTAGAAAAAGGTTAGAAAAATGCATCAAAGATGAGTCATCAATCCATCAAAGCTGAGGCATCAAATGCTGAGGCATCAAAGTTGAAGGCATCAAACTTGAGGCATCAAAGTTGAGGCATCAAAATATCGAGTGTGTGAGTGTTAGTAAATCTGTGTGTGGTGAGTGTAAGTGTATATGGGCTAGTGTAAATGTCTATGGCGCTAGTGTAAGGGCTTATAAGTGTCATAGTGTGCGTATGTATGTAAGTGAAAGTGTCTATGGTGAGTGTGAGCGTAAGTGTATATGGGCTAGTGAAAGTGTCTATGGAGAGTGTAAGTGCTTATAAGTGTCATAGGTTGTATGTAGTTACAGGTGTTATAGTGAATGTGTGTAATAAAGTCATAGTGTATGTGCTGTGGTGTTGTGTCACGCTCACCTCACGAATTGACCTGGTATATAATATATATATATATAAATATATATATATATAGTATATATATATAATATAATATAATATATATGTTATAATATTATAATATATTTATATTATATATATATATATATATATAATATGATATATTAGTATATACTATATATATATATAGGCTATAGTGAGAGAAAAAGAAACGACCAACTACTCATAGTAGGAAGCATCCTAGGCAGCTTGTAATATACACCAATCGATTCCTCATACTTATAACCTAGGGGTAGACACCATATTTTAGGGCTATTCTAAGCTCAGGGGAGGCTAGAAAGGCTTGAAAAAAGTGGCACTCAGTT
>JABUQX010041973.1:0-44166 GCA_015478945.1 Trachelipus rathkii
AGAACTGGTGTGTTCATTACACTTAGTCAAGTTTTGGAGAGATTACAGTATGAAGGTGTTATCGACATGTTCCAAACCGTCCGTAACCTACGAACACAAAGGCCAGCAATGGTGCAAACCGAGGTAAAACAGATATTATAATAGTTGTAACTAGTTAAATTTTTAGATTAAATCATAAAAAGCAAAATAATGAAATAGTTTAAAAGCAAGTACTCTGCTTCATTAATTTTTGAATTGTTATTAAGGAATAATACTGTAATTATTATGAGAGAAGTTTTGCAGTGGCTCATATGGAATTGTTTATTTTATACATTGACAATTTAGTTGACTATTTTTAAAATGATTTTTTTTAAAGGTTGTATGCATATTAATATGCTTTTGGGAGCATTTATGATGCACACAAGAATTAAAGTCTAAATAAATAAATACCTTACAAAATTATATACAGCAAGTAAATGAAAAAAACTAAGTTTGAGGTAAGTTATTAAAACAACAATTACTAATCTTCATCCATTTTTTTCTATTAATAGTAAATAGTTATGACACAATGTGAGCCAAAGAAAAAGTCAAAATTTGACAGCAAAAAAATTCTTTTTAATATTTAATAAGTTGTAAAGACAGTCTCTCTTGAAAAAAAATTGAATGGACTTGCAAAAAACAATTAAATGAATAAAATTCATTATAAAGTAAATATAACACTACGTAAGGTACAATAGGTAGTACAAAGACAATAGAAAAAAACGACCGAATGAAATCAAGAATTTGTGGACACTACTTTGTGAAATCTCATAAAATTGCTGAAGAATGGATATTGGATCTAAAATTATTCTTTCAATACGAGATTTAGAATCTTAAATCAGTGATGTTAAAAAGTGAAAGTGTTCAACCGTTTAAAGAAGAGGAAAAATCCAGAACATAGAAAAAAAAAAAAAAAGTCTGGCGAGGATTTTGGAATAAAAGTTAGCCAAAGTAATTACCTTCAAAATATGTAATCAGGAAAATTCACTTCAAAAATTGTACCGTTTTCAATAATTGAATAGACTTAATTATAATATAGTATTAGTATATATATTAATATATATATAATAATATAGATATATATATATTTAATAATATAGTATATAATATATATTATATATATACATATATAATATATATATAATATAATAATTATATAAAATAATATATTGTATATATATTATATTATAATATATATATAATGATATATATAAATATATATATTATAAGTATTATATAATATAATATATATATATATATATATATATATTATATATTATTATAATAGTATAATAATAATAAGAAACTGTGTATTTTTAAAATAATGGTAAAGTGAGAATCCATGGCCTAAACTGTTTATTATATATATATATTATATATATATATATATAATATTATTATAATATATATATTATATATATAGTATTTTATATATAATTATATTATTAGTATATAATAAAAACTTTATTATATATTATATAGTAATATATTATATATATATATATAGGGAACGGTTAATTATTATTGTAAATAAAGGTGCAATATGTTGCCAATATATTAATTTTGTTATGAAATCACAACGTGGATTGCAGGTGTAGAGAAAGAATAGAAAAAAATATATGAGAAGGTGATCATTAGATAAACTGAAAAATAGAGAACATATTAATATATCTCCTTTTTTTCTTTTAGCAATATCATGACAGAAAACACTAAATGTTAATCTTCGAAGTGAATACTGCAGAATACTGCAGATGATATCAGTAGGAAACTGCTATACTTATAAACTATACTTATAAAGTTAAAATAAAGTCGATTTTCGTACTACAGTAGAGTTAAAGAAGTCTTAGAATTGATACAAAAAAATCAGACAAAATTTTTAATATTTTAAACACGTGATTAATTGTTTTAAAGCAGTTTTAATGACTTTATATTCTTAGTTCTAATTATTAATATGAAAATTTATTTTGATGAATCTGCAGTTTTTTGGTGAAAAAATACCAAGTTCAACATTTTACTTAGTTTTCGAATAGCTTTTGAACATAGTTTTTTAGTTGCTCTTATTTAAGCCTTTCTGAATCAGGATGGGATGCTATTATATGCTATAATTCAGTGCATATGAATTGGAAGGGAACTTAAATGTAGGAATTTGAAAACCATGAGTGAATTTGCACAAAAACGACTTGAAAATCTTTTCATACCAACTAAGGCAACTAACGATAGTAAAAGCAGAATACTGCAGATGATACAGTAGGAAACTGCTTACATTTGGGGCATTTTTTTTTTTTCAGAAAAGTCAATATAGATGAAACTTTTAGCTGTTAACAGAACATATACAGACATTTCTCACGATCCAATCATTGATAAAAATTGTTAATTTTTTAAATACCATTTTACGAATCTTATAAATTTATTTTTACATAAATAATTCGGTAATGCTGAGTAAATGCTGTAATATTTACACTGCATAAGAAACATGCAAAATACACGACACAGACAGTTAAAGTCCCATTTAAAGTTTTCTCTTTCATTTTAAGAAAAATATGCTGACAGTTTAAATTACAGAAACATTCTTGTTCCAATCTGCCGTCAATATGTAAGATTGCTTTTACTAGATTCATAACATACATAACAAGTGACAGGTTTTTAGTTCTGTTTTTGTAAAAAACACAAGTCACAAAAACATGTGAAATAAACTAAGTTTAAACAAAGTTTGGAAAATTACAAACAGGCAAAGATTTATTATCAGAGACTATATTACTGTGGTTTTAACACTTAAGTTTTAAAGAATATTTTTTTGACTATCTACGGTGTTTTGACTGTTTTAATCTCAAAAGCAGTAGTGAAATGAAGAAACTTGAAGCCACATAAGCATACATTAAATCTTCCGTTGCTAAAAGCCTTTAAACTTGAAGATTACCACATCAAATCATCCTAATAAACTTAATGTTGAATCGTGTCTGAGATTGTTTTCCGTGGAGAGAATGTTTGATAGTTTAATAATGGAATTAACCAAAGAATCATAGGAGAATCCAAATGCAATGAATTAAACAGGTTCAGTGTACAGTTTTTGTAGTTCAATGATATAGCTATTATTATCTATAATATATATTATATATATATATATATATATATATATATAAATATATATTATATATATTATATATATATATTATATTATATAATTTTATAGTATATATATGGTAGTGATATTTTAAAAAAGAGTAGAATGTGTCCAATTCCTATATATATATATAAAGATATGATTTAATATATATATTAAATATAATATATATAGTTAATATATATATATATATATAATATATATTCATTATATTATATAATAGTTTATATGATATTATATATGATATATATATATATATGGGAGGGAATGTGAGACTGTGGTATTGTGTGAGTACTCGCAAGTAAGTGAACACATATTTCTATTCTAATTTTAATAAATTAAAATATATTCTTAAATTTTTTAAACAGAAAAGATGATGGTTCCCCCTCTTTGGAAAGACTTGGATGGTAGTTTTAAATAAACATTTTTGAAAATGAGAATTAAACATTTTAAATGAGTAAATGTCTAAATTTGCACTCTATTATTATTATTATTATTATTATTATTATTATTATTATTATTATTATTATTATTATTATTATGTAAAAAACAATTTGTTAATTTGTGGAACTTTAGTATTTTGGAACTGACTTCGTATATCTTCTCTCTTTGCTGTCAGGTCATGTGACGTTAAGAAGACGCCATATTGTTTTTTTTTTTGTTAACAATTTGTGAGTGAAAATGGCAGAAGTTTGAATTTACTTTGAAGAATTAAAAAGTTAAAATGATAAATATAAATATAAATTGAGTGTAATTTAATTATGCATTCATTATTTACTAATATTTTAGTTACAAAGTCTACTTAGATTACAATTAATTACATGAAGGAGTATAAAGACATCCTGAGTTAGTGAGTGCCTCCTACTTCATTTCATGCACTTACAGGAATAGTTCAATGGGCATATATAAGGACATGCAAAGTTATTATATATATGTATTTAAAGTTTGTTATTCGCTTAATTTCACAATAAATTAAGTTTTACATGCACATATGCCGTTAGAAGAGAGCTTTTCTCAACCGAATTTACTTTACATTCTATTTACAAAAGACTCTTTCTTAATTTCACAACACCTCTTTACAAGAATTGACTTTTCAGAACGGAGTTCATGAGGCACATGTCGAAGATCTACAAAGAAAGCCTATTACAAATGATAGAATTTAAAGTTATTTCAAGTAGGAAGTAAATTTCTTTTTTCAAGTAAATTTTTATATCTTTTAAAAAAATTACGATTAATTTGGAATTATTCGATAACGCGAACATTCACCAGTACCTGTCATACCTAGGGCTATAATTAATCGTCAGCCTATCTCTGTAGTAAATACAATAAAAAAAAATTGGAAACAAAAAAAATGAATAAATACAGAAAAAAAAAAGACCTTTTAAAAATAAAACTAAACATTTAGAAATACTAAAATTTTGTGTAGCCCTAAAAATTTATAAAAAATTAGAATAAAAAATCTTCTCTCCAATTACATTCCTATTCTAAGCAAATAAATAGCTAAATCCATGCGTCCAAAGAAAACAGCTCATATCAAATATATATTATATATATATATATCATATATAATATATTTATATTAATATATAAATATATATATATATATATTATATTATAATTATATATATATATATATATATATTAAAAATAATCGTTTTACCATTCATTGCAATGTCTTCATTTATCATAGTAAAGCAAGCATATCTCTCAAAGTCTTAAGCTAAATTATAACTCTACGTAATATAATCATTAAACAAAATAATATACCATATAATAATAATAATAATGAATAATAATAATGAATATATAAAATAATAATGATAGTGATGATGATGATAATTGATGATATAATATATATAATAATAATTATAATAATAAGTAATAATAATAAATTATATAAATAATAATAATAATAATAATAATACATAATAAATGAAAAAATGGCACAAGAGATAAGAGAATATATCTAAGATGAGAGGACCTGCCCATGGAGAAAGAAATATAACTACAAATGATTTAATCGACTGGCGTACAAAAACACTGCATTCAATTTAAGGCTCCCTTCTACACGAGCGGCGCTTAAACAGCGACGTTTTAGGCTCCCTTCTACACGAGCGCTTAAACAGCGACGTTTTAGGCTCCCTTCTACACGAGCGCTTAAACAGGGACGTTTTAGGCTCCCTTCTACACGAGCACTTAAACAGCGACATTAACGCAAGGTGAATAGATCATTTATTTCATCTATATAAGGCGCTTCAGACGCTTTTATAGATATAGATGGAACAATATACTACTAGTTGATTTATTCAGCTAGCTTCTAACGCCACATTTTAAGCGCTAGAATATAAGGGGGCTTAAAGTGGAAACATCAGAATGCGCATAAGGAAACATAAACTACCCATCATGTGCTCTTTTAATCATGAAATAATAACTTTGATAAGGTATGAAAATTTTAACCATTCCTTTTATAGCTAAGCTCAAAATAAAACTTTAAGATTTATGACAAATGTACCACTCATCTGAGCAAAATTTACAGCCAAAATAAAAAAAAAACTTTTTAATGAATGTTTACTAATGAACCCAAATGTGAAAATCTCTTTGCAAGGTACTAATATAAAATATGTTGCTCCGTACACCCAAACATATGATCTCATTACACCCTGTAGACTGAAATGCAGCAACAAAAAATAATATTGTATCAACAAGAACCTAACGAAACCATCTTTACTAGACACTTGCAAATCAATATACCATTCACCAATTTATAGTAAATGAAATGTTTATCTTACATTACGTTCGTGAACCACTCAATATATTATGTTACTCTGTCGTTTCTCATCACTCAATCAACGTTGCATACTATCCAAAATCAGAAGAAACAAGATGTAAAACTGGAAAATATACTGAAGAAAAACTAGAGATATTTGAACCAATCAAAACCAAGATACTTAAGGGGGGAGACAATTTATTGACCAATAAGAGCAAGTCTTTGGCGGAGGGGGTCCCACTTACCAGGTGTGTCGTACTTACTGGAGAAGTTGCGGGTAGCCAACATAGTCGTCAAAATCGCCCCCTGTAACATTGCAAGTAAGGTCAGAAATGTTGAAAAAAGGCTCAAAAAAGACTACGGTACTAAATTAAAATGTTTTACGAAAGAAATATAAAACTCAAAAAATTGTAGATTTTTTAAATAAAAAAAAAAGATATAATGGTGGGTAATGAAAGGCCAAAATCTTGATCTCTGAGGCCGAAATTCCAAGAAACTTCCAAAATAAAAAGAAGTGCAAAGAGAATTCATCAATGCCAAAATAGTACTTTTAGTTATTATTATCTAAAATGCAGCATTTTAAAAATCTAAAAAAATAAATAAAAATCAGAATATATAGTATATATATATATAATGCAATAGTACACATCATTTGACCGTTAAGACCATATCTATCCCTCCTCTGTAGCTTATTCCTCACTATCAGACCATTCCATCCTACACTTCTGTTCATGTCCGCTGTACATTCGCAATCTTAGTATATATAATATATATATATTATACCGTATATATATTATATATAGATTATTATATATATATATATATTATATATATATTATATTAATACTAATATATAATATATTTAAATATATATATATATATATATACTTTATATACATATATCTCTCTAACAGATTCCTACCAGCTCTATCTTCACTCTTACATTCGATCTCTTCTTACCAGCATACGCTGGCCTAAAGCTCGTATGCGATGGACTCACTACTTTCTGTCGATGATACAGTCTTACGACTTTCAAACATTCTGCTAACTTATATAAATAGGAATAGTTTAAAATCTGTTTAATCTTTTTACTGTACACGTTGTGTCTAGTTGTTTTTTCATGAAATAATTTTAATTTAAAGAAGACCCGTCGCCACATATCTCTGCTTATATAACGAATCCTAATGTGTCGAGTGCTGCATTAATACCACGTGATCTACTGGCATCGCTTAATCAATAATATATATATATACATATATAAGTCGTTGATACTGTATATGTTTGGCTAAACAATCTATAAGACTGGGAAAATAATAACCAAACTAAAACTTATTATTAAAACTAACACTAAAAAACCAATTAATTAAAAAAATTGTCCAAAATCAATATAGCTATACTATATATATATATATATATATATATATATATAGATATATATTATATATATATATATATATACATATATATATATATATATTATAATATATAATATAATTTAATATATATAAACTAATATATATATTATATATTATAATATATTATGCTCTCATCATATTATTAAATCTATATAATATATTTATACCCGGTAAGTATATACGTAATATATATATATATATATTATATCTATACTCTCTTACTTAACTATAATATTATATAATCACAGACACTAGATGATCGTGAAACGTAGCCCATAAGATATCTGAAGATAATATATATTATATATATATTATATATAATAATATAGATAGTTATATATATATAGAGAAATTTGCAAAGAAAGTAATTTTCAAAACCAACTGTTAGTGCTTAAACACTTTCTTCCTAAATATATTAAATGTGGTTTTCACATTCTAACTTTAAATAACTTCGTCACCATGATCGTTCAATAACATAAGGATCCTCCATTTTCTTGACAAGGCCTCATCAACCTTTGTTGTTGTTTTTTTGTGCTTTTTATTTAAAAATACTTTAAATGAAAACCCAATTTACCTAAAAGATGATATTAAAAGTGTAATGAGAAAGAACACATTAAAATTACGTGATAAAAAAAAAAATGTAAAAAGGTGCCTGTGACCAAACGACAGCAAAGCATTCCAAAGCAGGGGGAACAAATACAAACCGTTTGGAGAGATAGATGCAAGGAACTTTGCAAGCCAAAAATATGAAACAAACAAAAACAGATTCATTTTACACTATTTGGGCTTTTGGAAGAAGGGTTGAAGAAGAACCCTTCTTTTACGTTGTTGCCATTACCATGACACTCTTTTTTTTTAAAAAAAAGACTTACTAGAAAAGTTGCAAGCAGTAGCTAGCATGGTCGTCAGGATTGCTCCCTGCAATGATGAGCCGCAAATATTAAGGGCTATCAGTGAAAGCGTCTTCAAAAGACTAAAATTTATATTTCTTCAAAAAAGTTTAAAACTCAAAATTTATCAATAGTATTCTAAATATTTACATAAAAGTATAAATATATAGTTATATATATATAGATAAATAATAAACTATGAGGGTTGGAGAACTCATGGTAAATAAAAAAAAAGAACTATGACATCATAAGAAAGACGTCGGTTTAAACTAGAAAAGTAAAGTTAAAAATAAATGCTTTTACACCGAGTAAAGAAAAAAAAAATTTGTAAATGGTTCAAATGAAGCATAACTGCACAATGGGGGACAACTTTCAATCTGACAGACTTCAGTATATATTTAACCAAGATAATCAAAAAATAAAATAATATTAGCCATTAAAAGTTTAACATCAATATATATATATATAATATAATAGATATATATATATATACTATATATAATATATATACTAGATATATATATAGATATATATATTATATACTATATTTATATATATTATACTATATTATATATATATATATATAATATATATATATATATATATATATATACTATTATCTTGGCGGTTGAAAAAGAGACACCTCTTCAAAAAAATTAAAAAAAAAAAAACATATAAAGATATCATTATAATTTTTTATATTTCTCTTTATTTAAAGTAATAGACAAAATCAAAAATATAATATAATATAATATAATATATATATAATATATATATCATATATATATATATCATATATAATAGATATAGTAATATATATATATATAATATATAATGATTATCTATTAATATATATACTGTTAAAACATTAATGTAAAAACACTTTTGCTACACTTTTCTTTGACGCCATAATAGTATATAATATATAGGATTGATTATATATATATATATAGAGTACTATAATATAATATATTTAATTTATTTTTAATATATATATTTTATAGTAGTTAGTGATGATTGAGTAGGGTTAGGGGTAGTTAGTAATAGGGGGGTGAGAGTATATATATTATATATATAAATATTCATAATAGGGTGAATAATTTGTGATCCGAAAAATAAGAAGAACTTGTTTATGCTTTTCTCATTATTCGTAAACACAAATTGATAGTGAGCCGGAAAAAAGTGTCAGAAGATAAAAAAAAGGTGGACATATATTTTAATACAATCTAGAATGTTATTTTATATATTTGAAAAATTTTGGTGAACCATATTATTTTATATTTTTTCCCGGTATATAAATTAAAGCGCGCGCGCGCAAGATGAGAGTGGAAGAATTTCAGGAGCATTATGTACTCCATGTTTCTTTTTTTTTTAAATGCTTTTGGATTTTGGGAATTACACTCCACTAACTACCTTTGGCTATCACCCTGTTTACAATTTTAGAATTGAAGAGATGAAATAAAGTACATTTAATGGTCAAGTCAGTTTGTGCTCCACAAAAATTAGATATTTAAATTTTAAAATATGTATCTGATAGAGAAAAACAAAGAAAAACATTTTAATAAGAAATACATTGTCAGCCATAGGTAGTGAGTACTATAATATATGGGTAGTGATATAATATATTATATATATATATATAGTGTGAGGATATATATATATATATATATATAATATATATAAGGGGGTAGGTATGAGGTAATAGTAGGTAGTATAATATATAGTATATTATATATATTTAATTTATTAGTGTGAGTATGATATATATATATAGTTATATATATATAGAATTTATATATATATATAGTGGGGGTGGTGATGGAGTGTAAGTAGGGGTATATATATATAAATATTAAGGGGGGTGATAGGTATAGTGAGGTATAATTATAGTAGAATATTTAATATGTATATTTCTTTCTTCATTGGATAATATATAAATATATATTATATATATATATATGATATATTTATACAAACAACAAGACTTGGAAAAAGTATTACAAAAAACAGGGGGGGGACAAAAGAACAAGAAGACGCTCAGAACGAGGATATAGGGGCTGGAAATCTGTTAGTTTTATAGAAGCAGCTGACATGAAATCATGTCAGTACTCAAATTTACATTTATTATTATTGAGGTGTGGTGATAATATTACTGGATATTTGTGATGTTATTATTATTATTATCATATATATATTATTATTATTATGAATTATTATATATTATTATTATTTGAATTAATTATATAGAATTACTATGGATTGAAATGCAAAATTTTATAAGCATAGAAATAAGCAGAAAATCCCAAGAGTTGGATGTGGGTGGTGGGGTTCGGGTTCATTTTATTCAGAATTGCGTGACGAGGTGATTCAAAGATTAAGACAAAATAAAAACAATAACAAAAAAGAAAAAACTGCAAATTAATGATCCATGTATGATTTCTAAAAAGCACTTGCTACAGCTTAAATAATTATATGCATTAAAAGTGTGAATATCTCTATAATGTTAAAGAAACTCTTGAAGTTGATGTCTTCGAATAATCCTTGGTCTTTTGTTTCTGAAGTTAAAAGGTCATCACTGAAAGGCGAGTTTTCCTGTAAATGTGAAATTATAAGTAATTGTATTACTGTATTATGAAATTATAAATTAAATGTTTGAGTCATATTTCAATTAACGTTGCCAAAAGCGTGGTCAGTACATTCAAACGTTGTCCCATATATATAAGTATATATATATATATTATTATATAGTATATATATATATCATATATAATATATATATATATTATATATCCAATAATATAATAAATAATATATATTTATATAGTATAGATACAAATATATATAAATATATATATATATATATATTATATAATATATAATAGATAATAATATATAATATATATATATATTATATAATTATAATATAAGAAATATCTATATTATAATATTATAATATATATATAATTTAAATTATATTTTTATAATATATATATATAAATAATATATTAATATATAATAATATATAGAATTAATATATATTAAAATAATAATTGTGTATAATATATTATAATATATTATATTATATAATCTCCCACAACTTAGCACCGTTGTGGTAAATATTACGCTGTGGTCAGGTGTGGACGTTTAGGTTAGCACTACAAGATCAAAAAAAATTAAAACTGAGATGAGAAGGAAGAATGGCTTAAATATGGCGAAAGTTTCGTTTTAATCTTTCAAAAAGCATCATGATTCTATATACTAATGCCAAAATGCAAACTAAATTACTACATATAAACGTAATTAACTAAAGGCTTACTTTTTCGCATTCTAGATTTTCTTACAAAAAAAAAGGAATTTTAATTCGAAAGTTCTTTTAAAACAGTTTTATTGAAAAAAAAAATTACTTGGGGGAACTGTAGAACTTATGTTTCTAATTCTGGTATATTTTTTAAATCAATATTTATGGGACAATTTTTGTCTCGATATACAATTAGATCAAAATTCGATAGCCTTTATAGTTGTTTTAATAGAATAATGAAAGTCTAGATGGTAACAAAACGTAGTTGAGATTATTCAAACTCTAATAGTAAAGTCGAGGATATACGCACACACACATACACACAAGCAATTTGGATACTTTCATTTAAACTCTTCTAAATTTTATTAAATTCCATTAAAATTTTCATATGTAAAATCAAACAGACCCTTATATCCTACCACCACGTGTTAAGTACATTGCGACGCTTTTTCAAACTTAATTTATCTAAGTCAACATACAAATATTTTGCTATTCGTTTCATAATTTGCTGGTTTGTTACTATTTTTGGAGTATAATTGCGAAGATTACCTCGTACTTTATATTATCACTTACAAGACAGCAGAATTCTCAACGTTTTCACTAGTTCAAGTTTTCAAACTATCCTAACGTTCGATTTTTGAACATGATCAACCTAAAATGGTATACGTTCTGGCTATACCCTACTGAAATTGCTTTCATAATTTATGCTCAAAATCCTATAAGAGGTTTTCGTAGGCGACAGATTCAAGGTTTATAATGCCGGAAGCACAAGTATAAATAATGATTTAAAATAATTCTTAACTAACAAATTTGAAATTATGGAAACATAAGAACCATGAGAATATTTTTTCAAGTAACTTTATGAAATAAGAAATAAGTTTATTGGTTATGATGAAAATTTAAAAAAGAGAATAGTAACAAATTCTACTTAATCACATAAAAACTTAATTGTACGTGTTTAAATTAAACAGTATATTTGCAGATTTTTTTATTCTATATATCAAAATCATTTTTTTATCATTAAAGTTCTGAACATTCTAAGGTAGGGAAATAACTTTTGCGGCAACTTCAACACGCCTAACCACACAAATTTAATTCAAAACTATTAAAACTTTTAAAAATTTTAAAATATACAAAAAAAAAAAAAAAAAAAAAAAAAAAAAAAAAAAAAAAAAAAAAAAACTTGTATCGCAAATGTTAATAAGAAACAGAAAATGAAAGGTTAAAAGCATCGGTCTATGAGAATATTCTTATATTTCCTAAAATAGATATGCCCACCAAACTTTATATAAGATCAATAAGCAAGTAATGTTTCATACTCACATCTGGACGCATCATAAACATTTCAAGAGCGCGCGCACACACATACACACACTACGGAGTAACGGAACTGGATTTTTTCAATTCTATCAGAACGGAATTAGTCAGAACAAAGAAAAAAATGTCGGACTAAATGGAATATTCAATATATATATTTAGATATTTTGGAAAATGTGGATACAAAAAAGTATAAAAGATTTCAAATATTAAATAAATTTTTATAATGATAATCATATACTCACACTGATGACATTAGTTATACTTATACTATCACTATTACACAACTTACCATATTATATAAATATACCTTTAACTTACTATTTAATCTTATCATGTGAAAGGTAATATATTAACGTATATTTCAACTTATCTAGAAACACCAAACTCACTTCTTTTTATGTTACATCTCATCAACTCGTCCATGTCTCCCTGAAATATGTGTGTTTTCGTGCATAACTGCGAATCCTCTGAAACTACGTCCTTTAGGCGATTTTTATCTCATCACTAATTTTCATTACTGACAAAACCACAATTAGTCGTATGTAAGCTTAATATATTGTGTGCTAAAAAATTGGGAAAGTAAACAAAGAAAGTATGTATATGCTCAATAGTCATATTAAGTGCAGAGCCATGGAGAAACTGGCACTCATAAAGTAGATGTGTTCACGATCATGATTCTTGTTGCCTCTTTTCCGTATTTTCAGGCTTCATCTCCATAGATATTTATGATATTACGGGAAATAATCCAACTCAAATATATCAACCGCCATCTCTCCTAGGTCTCTTCGCTGATAGACATAACTCTAATTGTTCTACTATTTTTGTTCGTGGAACTCTTCGCCAAGGTTTTTTATTAAAAATTCATCAAGACAAATAACACGTTATAATTGTTGCCTAAAGTGGCCTAAACTTAAGATATTCAGTTCAGCCCAAAAAAATCATAGCAACTTTAACCGTAAGACGCTTCACCATGCCATTCAAATCATTTCCGCGGAACATGTGCATATGTTATGAATGTGGCTATAAAAAGTACATAATTCGTAATCGCTCGTCTCTACTATATATGTCAATTTAGCAAGTCGCTTCAGTAGGATAATGTTTGAAATATATTTTTTAAAACTCTAGCTATACTAAGCAAATGTTGGGAGATGCATAATATACCCATTAATTTTGCTAACAAAGTAGATCACTATATCAGTAACTTATATTAACCTTCCATTCAAAGAAGTAAATAGTAATTGTTTAACCGTTCTACTTAGCACTAACAGGCAACGATTGGCCCCCTTTCAAAAGAAGGTGCATCGATATGAATATGGAGAGAGAATCGCAACTGTTTAGGAGAACAAACATGCGCGCTCCGTAGTAAGTTATAATCAGCGCTTAAATGTGAAACCAGGCTTTCTAATTGAATACGAAGATTTCTTACGAACAGCTGTTTGATCATATCCATCAAAGATTAATATTAACAATAATTTATCAATCTTATTCAACTTGCAAATTGAAGTATATTTAAATTACCTCTTATTCATTTATAACAGCGCACTTTAAGGCGAGGTTGGTGTGGCTACAACAAGAAGGGGGGACATCATGTCTAGGACTGTGCCAGCTAGAAAGAAATTATGGTCTCTCAGACACACAAGATACCGATCTAATTGTTATGGACACATAGTTTTCGTCACCTGCACCTATATGGTTCGGTTTACTTCAACTTTTTAAAATAGCCGTTATAAGTTACGGTATATATAATAAATAGAGTTAATTATAACTCTTATACAAGTTATATATATAGCAGTTTATTTTTTATTTGTATTTACAGAGCTCTAAGTGAGTTTATATTTTAGTAATACATAAAAAAAATAATAAATTTAAAATGACGGCCATATAGGACAACTGATGGCTGTGGTTATTTTGTGATTTAGTAATTCCTTCTTATATAACTTTTAGATTGGATGTTGAAGGTAAGGTGGTAATCGTGGTTATAATAAATAAAATTAATTATATTAAATAAAAATATAATGCAAACATTCTTACAGATGTTTGGAGAAATGTTTTATTAATTTAAGATGTATGGTTATCAAAATAAGTGTGATTTAGAATTTCCAGCTCCTCAGATCGGAAACTAGATAAATAATTAATATATTCTTAAAATTTACCACTACATCAATCCACACACTCAACACACACGAACTAATAACTTAATATATTAAATTAATTATATATAATATAAACTATAATATATATATAATATATATATATACTATTATATAATTATATTAATATTAATATATATATATTATATATATATATTATTATATATATATATATATATATATATATATATTATATATATAATATAGATATATATATATATTAATATATATTATATATACATATATATTATATTAATATATTATAATTTATATATAATATATATTATATATTAATATATATATATACGGTTATTAATATATATATTAATATATATATATATATATATATATATATATATATATATATTATTATTAATATATATATAATATTATATTTAATATTTTATATATATATAACATTCATATAATAATAATTAATAATATATATATTTAATATATAACTATATATCTATATATAAATATATTATATATATTAATAATAATATAACTATATTTATATATATATATATATATATATATATTATATATTATATATATATATATACTATTATTATTATTAATATATTAATAATAATTAATATAATTATATTATATATTAATATATTTATATATATAATATATTATATATTATATATATATATATATCCTTTTTGACCCTAGATAGCTTGTGTGAAGATGCGCTACAATACCACTCGATAATATATTATATATATTATATATATATATATATAATATATATATAATTAATAATATATATATATATATATTTATATTATATATATTATTAATATATATTATATATAATATTAATATACTTAATATATTATTTTTTTTTTTTTATTTATTTTTTTTATTTATTTAACTGATTTAAACTCAATATACCTAATCATTACACTATAAGTAGGCCTCGAGCCTCATATATTTTTCAGAAGTATACGTATATAGTGTAAATGATTATGTAGGCCCCCTCGAATTAAAAAAAATAATTTACATGAAAAAATTAGTATCTTGAACCTAAGTTTTTGAGAACAAATGAGCGTTAGACGAAAATAACAATTAAAACTCACACTTAACCACTGAATCCCCCTAACGAACCAATCTACACGAAGCAAGAAAGCAGATACTGCTGCAGGAATGAGGCTTGCAGACGTGGCATATTTACGAAGAAGAAGAGAAAATAAGAATAATGTGAAAAATAAATAGATAGGAAAAAACAGGAGAGGACTCTCTAGTGTGAAACAGATATCTCGAAAAATGAAGTGAAGCAATAAGCTCTGAGAAAGAAAAATGTAAGGAAGATCCACAACGATATATAGAAACAGTTTAACATGAGATAATACTTCTAACTCTCCATAAGAAAACAATATCATTGCGAGCATGACAAAACTCGCGACTTGGTGATGTTTGAAGGAGAGGCGCACGGCGCAAATGGAGGGATCGAGTGAGATAACTACCAAGCGGAAGCACAATACGTCTCGACCTCGTGACATAGCTACCTCGTCATTGTTTCATGTTAATACACGAATATAAGAACCCTTAGATCGTCTAGTGCCTTGTTTGGGCCAACGATCACGTCAGTACTAGTTAGTAATATAAGGTTTTAGTTCAGCACGTATTTTAGTGTTAGGTAGAGTAAAGGTGTCAGATCGAGTATTATATAGGATCTTCTTTAGTCTATTGATATACTCCTCAACGCCAGATATCGTGCCTTAATTGGATAGTGTAGAAGAATGGGTCAAAATCCTCGCGGAGGATGCGTCATCTCGTATGAAACAACACAATCTACTAAAACATGTAGAATCATGTAGATGATGAGAACTATGGCTCACAATGCCAACAAGACATGAAGTGGCGTGTGGAAAAATCACAAGAAGACCTTCTCATAATATACTCAAATCTTAGGACGCATGAGTATACTGGTTATTGAAGTCACAGAGAATCAAATAAAACTATCTTTACTATTCACCTTAATAAGCGTCACCCGACAAAGCATTGTAGAAACCATAAACACGCACAACATCAGATTCTCATACCTATTATTCTTTCTGTAACTAGCGGCCACTCTTGAAGCAATTCATGATTACTCAGAAAGGCAATCACTCAGCATTTCCGTGACTACTAATGTAACAATCATAATTGCCATTACGTCTCTATCTGTTGTGTAACTTAGAAAAAAATATATAATATAAAGTATTATTAATCAGAGAGACGTGAGAGCTATACGACGATAAGGATATAATAATTAAGTGAAATAGTTGTAGTAATATATATAGTGAGTAGATATTATAGTAGTAGTGTGAGTAATATGAGTAGCCTTATTTATTGTAAGGGGAAAGTAGGTATAAGAATAGTATGTGATAGATAAAAGTAAGTGTAGAATTAGACTTAATGAGTTTGTCTCCACGTAGTATTTAGATACGTTACTATATCACTATAACGTATATATTATCAAGAGGACATATCTTAGCATACCATTAACCAATACTCTATATATCTGCACCTCTTTTTATGTTAAAACATTTTCTAAAAGAGATTAAAAAAAATAAATAAATAGATTGCAGTTGACCGGGCGGCGTGAAACACGACATGTATTCGGGAAGATGGAGCCGTAATAGAGATATACACAGATTCATGGATGCCATAAATCAAGGGCTCTGAAGGCAAAAGTGATTAGGGTTTTTGCGCGGATAATAAACTGTAAGCAATGATGTAAGTAAAGGATTTTTGCCTCTGGAGGAACGGTTGCCAGCTCAGCGACGGATCGTGAGAATCATGTAAAGAAAATTAAGGTAAACCTGACCTGAGCGTTTCTCGGAATAGTAAATCTTGTAGCATTAAGAAAGGAGGGTAGATAATCAGAGCGGTTATGAGATCAGACAAATGTAAGGAAAATAGTTTACGGCTCGGAGACAGACTTTAGGATAGGAGAAATTATCATAATGAAGGATGAGTAACAAGAATTAGTGTGAGATTGATGATGGACCGGATATTGAAAGTTTTCACAGAGCGTTTGGTGGAGAGTGTCGTTCCTGGGATGTATTTGGAAAAACCCACCCGCGAAGTGAACTAAACCAATCACTCTATGTATAAATAAGAGGTAAGGTATAAGGAAGAAGAACTAGAACACCTATAAATTGGAAATAGCTTATTGAAGGAGTCTTGTAGGCGAAAAATATAATGCAGGTATTTGGGGCCCTGAAAGATGCAGCTAGCGTCGTAGATGACTGAGGGGCTTATTATGAAGAACAAGGCGTATTTAGAAGTGCGTAGAATAATGTCTAGATTCATTTTTAATATTACATTGAAAAGCAGAATGGCGATAAGGAGGACCGAAGAAAAAACTGTTTTTGGGTTTCAAAGTGAAGGACTTGCCAGCAGCAAATATGACAGGGAACTTAATTTAGAGAAAGCTCCGTGGTGGGGTTAATGAAATAAGTATAAAGGCTGTTGAAGTGGTATGGATTACTGAAAGCTAATTAAAAATAATACCTCGCCTGCATTGATAATTGAAGCGTCTGTTTAAAAAAAAAGTGGGAGGCAGAGAGAGTAAAGGCTTTAAAGTATATAAATAGGCGACAATTGAACGCAAATATGGGACCTCGTTATGCCCCCACAATGAAACCGAAACTAATCACGCCACTCGACACCAAATAAGGATTCGCGCGGTGACTAAGTAAGATAGCTCTTAATAGAGAAGGGCAAACGTCGAGTATTAGATTGATGAAAGGTGAATTGTAGAGAGTAGCAGGTTGGCCTTGCTTAAGTTGTACAGCTAATGATTTTGGGTTTTTGCATGTGAGATCTTGAGAAACAAGTTTGTTGGAAGAGAATCTGCTTAAAGTGCCCTCTGCAAGGGTGCTAGAAAGGAACCGGAGGGCTCCATGAAACCTAGGATGAGTTAGAACTATGAAAGTAAGTACCATCGATATATAGCCATGATATGATTGCATTCCGCGATATCTCACCGCGCTTCGCATATGTTTGGCAACAAATTTTCAATACAGATCATAATGAATATCGAGAAAGTATATTTGTAATGGTTGGATTCACATGTGGGAAAAAGGATTGAATGAAAAGGTCGGTTGGTTAAGCTGGGGATGTATGAGTGTAAGTATGAGTGTGGTGGGAATCGACCGCTGGGAGACCGAAGAAGGAAGTGGGATTGACCGTCAGTAAAGGATTATGTCATGGAGGAGAGTAAATATGTTTTGTGATTGGCAGAGGCGAGAAGAAAAAGAGGTGCATAGATAGGAGTGAAAATTGGCGGGGTGTTGTGAGGGGTCTGGATTGTGGTCCACCTGCGCCAGGGGAGACACCTACACTGACGATATCCCATAGTGAGCGGTCCGTCCGGTCCATGAAGCTCTAAGGTTGATTTTCTGACTGCGACGAGTTTTCCTAATAGGTATAGAGGGGGCGGTAAGGCTGGGCTTTCTCTTCGATTGTGTCATATCTTCTACTACTTTTTCTTTTCGATGCAATTCTTGGGGGGAAAATATAGGAAGAGACATGATGATGATTGATTTCGAATTCGGTGGATATATACATATGGGCGCTTATATATATTTTACTACATAGTCCAATACTGAGGTATGGAATAATAAAAGGTATTAGTATATATTTAATATAGAACATATATTAAGGTAAGTAAGTAGAGTGTATTTGGACGTTTAATGGAGACAGGCTCAAAGGCTCAGATAAGCATATAATACTTCCCTTCATAATAATAACATACGGTATAGTGTAGTAAAATATATTAGCCCTAATCCTATGTAGTGTATATATATACCTATACTATATTAGGTACGCCGTACTGATAGCATGATGGTATATACTACAATATATACCCTAATGTGGACTAACCTAACCCCGTAATGTGCATATAATTACAAGCGGTACAAGGAACATAGAGTATAAGTAAGTAATGAATCATGAAGTAGGTAGGTGTGTAAGGTAAGGCTTGAGCGAATTTTATTGAAAAAGAAAAGAAAGGATAAAGGAGAAAAGGTTTTGTTAGTGGAAGCGTTCTAGGCCCTTCCTATGGAAGTTACCGTAAAATCTCAAAAATAGAAGCGAAAGCGTTTATTCATAAAAAAATTCATTCTCTCTAAAAAAAATGCAGCGTAATCATCAAGCTCCTATTCGCTTTCCGGATCAACTGAGATAATAGTTTGCTGAACTTTGAAATAACGTTTTTGTTTCTCCTTTTGGTTTTTTTATTTTTTCTAAGGTTAAAAAAGAACAGGAAAAAAGCGTGTAAAATTTGATAGTAGAATTCACAATGCTAGAAACAAAACTAAAAGTATAGAAGAATTTAGAGTATGTCTAATCTCTTAGTTACTTCATTTATGAGAGATATGTGTAGCCCCATTATCGTTCGTTGCCTGGTTCCAAGGTGTTCTGAAAATATATTAGGGACGGGTAAAAATGCTTGAGATTAATAAATAGGATAATAATTACTCGGGATTGTGTGATATACACTCATTATTATTATAAACTTATAAATAGGATAGTGTGAATATTTGGATTGCATTTATAAATTACTTTTAGGTAAATGGCAAGAATTAGGAACATAGAATTTCACTTTTGATCATGATCCGCATCTCTGGTTTATCGATAAATTAAGCTGTGCAGGGATAATTTAACCACGGACAAACATGATTGGTTTAATGCAGGCTCACCTGGTTAGTTAGATCACGGGTTTATTAATTAGGCATAAATGCTTAGAGCGACAGCGTTATATAACCGAATGTCATACGGACGTTTTTTTTATTTTATTATTATAGATCTAATAGTTGATGGTAAATGTTTGAAAATTAAGTTTAAATAGCGGTAGCCGAAATTCCAAACCAAGAGCCAAAACTCTTCGAATATAAGATAATCTTAAAGGATATTAGAAATGTAGTTCAAATGTAAGACGATTCAAGAGACAAAACAAAATACATAAAATATATTAAATATCATGATCATATCTAATTCTTCACGCAAATTAAAATATAATGTACTACATAAAAAGTGGTGTATTGGAGCCAGGTTTGGAGATTACGGTAGTTTAAAAACTTTTGCAAGGAATAGAGAACCGGGCAGCTACTCTATATAGAATACAAATATACAGAGATACGTTGTGACTAAATTTGGCATTTATTCATCTCACCTAATTTATTCACCATTATTTTATTTTACACACTGACCTTTAATTACTTATAGTTTTCTCTATTATCTGTAAACATATAATAATGCTATTTTAATCACGTACTAGTCTCGAGCATCACACACACACCATATACGACTTTTGATAAATTAAATGTCCTCGCGCTCCTGGCAAATGCAGCAAACTCTTTAAACAAATTAATAATATAACTTATTTTTATAATCATATACTATTAAAAAGCTTATTATATATCATACCGACTCGAGATTTAGTGAATACTCACAAACATCAATAATGGCTCATCTTTCTGTCTCACTGAATAATTGTGGGTCATTAAGAAACGACTAGACTGAGTTATCAATCCTCTCACAATAAGGGAATAGGAATTATAAGTTCCAATCTTATCATAAGGAAAACTCAATTAAAAGAAAATTATCTACAATGTACTATAATTAAAAATGTGCGATTTTGTAAGCAGAATTTTTGGCTTAAATATTTTTAAAACTTACTGTCCACTTAATTCGACCGCCTACAATGTTCACTTTTATTCTCAAAATCCATTGAATTATTTGCTACTAGAAAATGTTGTTATATTATCTTTTATATTTCTTCGTTGGTCTTGTAACTGTAGCCCAATATAACTTTTATTACCTATTAATTATGTTGTCTTTAAAAAAATTTTACAAAGTAAGAAAAGGCCATGATTATGAAAATCGCAAGTATAAACAAGATATTAAAAAACAGTATTTTTTATTGTAAGCGGAACGCGAGCACGCCATATATATATATATTACTATATATATATATAATATATATTATATATTATTATTTATAATAAATATATATATATATATATTATATATATATATATATATATATAATATATATATATATATATATTCATATAAATATATTAATAATATAACGCTATTATAATATATATATATAATATATATATATATTAATTATATTATTATATATATATAATATATATATATATATAAATTATATATATATATATATATATATATATATATATATTATATATATATATATATATACCGTTATATATATATGCCTTTCCTCCCAATTATTCGCTCTGACGGTTCAGTTGCTAACTCTCCAACTGATAAAGCGCCAATCTCTTAGGCCTCCTTTCTTCTCATTCTAATTCTACCACTGGACGATTCTGGCATTCCGCTTCCTACTCCTTCTCCTCTCAGGTTTCCCATGTTCTTTACCTGTGATTACACATGATCGTGTGCATGGGATCCTGAGATCTATGAACGCCAGAAAGGCTAGAGTGCCGGATGCATTCCTCCCCGTGTTTTGAGGGAGTGTGCTTCGATGCTTGCGCCTGTCCTCGTTCAACTCTACTCTCTTATGTCTTAATACTACATAACGTTTTCCTCAGATGCTGGAGCGCGCACTTGTCCAACGATCCTCCCGAACAAAAGGTAGCCGTTTCTGATCCGTTCTTAACTATCGCCCATATTAGCTCTCACTTGTATTCATATCTTAAAATCTTTGAAACTTCTTAATTAACTCTCATTTCCTGATTCATCTGGAGTCTCATTCCCTTCTTTCAGATCATCAGTTTATGGCTTCGTCGCTCGAGGTCAACTGGTGACATTATTTCCTTATCTACCTGATTTATGGTCTTCTGCCCTTTAGGGACCATGGGGAGTCTTGCGTGGTGGGGCTTGACTTGACCTATCCAAAGCTTTTGACCGGGGTTGGCACGCCTCACTGCTCTCTAAGCTCCCTTCCTTTGGGTTTCCTTCTTTCTCTTTGCGTCTCTTGCTTAGTTTTCTCTCCGACGCTCTTATCAGCACTCGTTATGGAGCGGACCTCTTCCTCCTTTCCTGTTAATTGTGGTGTTCCGCAAGGGTCTGTTTTTCTCCAATATTATTCCTACTTTTCATCAACGATCTCCTCAGCTGATTACTTCCAACTCTGTTCACTCTTTTGCCGATGACTCAACCCCTCCATCTTCTACTCACTTCAAATTCTGCTCCCTCTTTTTGCTTCTAGAGTTGCCTCTCGTCGTTCAGCTTTCCGATTCTATCCTTGCTCGATCTGGATGGGATTTCCCGGTGGGTCACCGCAACCTTGTAAAATTCAACTCTTAAAAAACTTAACTTCTCAACATCTCCCTCTCAAAGACACCTCCCAAACGTTCCTAATACCTTCGACGGCTCTTAACCGTCTCTCCTGTAATAACATAACATTCTTGTCTTACATAAACAATAAATTGTCTTGGACACCTCATATTTCAGGTTGCTGAGCAGCCTCAAAGAAAACTGGGAGTTCTGTTCAGGTGCGGGAATTTTTTCCTCTGCACAGCTGCTCCAGTTATATTAAGGGCTTATTCGCCCTTGTATGGGCAGTACTGTTCTCACATTTGGGGGGCTCCGGTTCCCACCCCTTTCTATTGGATAGGGTTGAGTCTAAAGCTAAGAGAATAATAAACTGTCCACAACTTTCAAACCCTCTTGACACTCTCCATCTATGCGACGTGACGTTGGCGCAACTTTCTCTTTTCTATAGGCGTACTACAGCGGTTAGATGCTCAGGGGAGTTGGCCGCTCATATTCCACCTCCATTGCGTCAGCCCTCGCAATACAAGGGGTGCAAGCTCTCGCATGAATTTTGCCGTGTAGTATCAGAACCCCAGACTTGTTTCGTTGTGGTGCCCTCTTTCTTCCAGCACTTCTGTTCTTGTTGGAACTCCCTTGGCCTTCTTCTGTTTTTCCAACTAAATTTAATCTTCGTCTTTTTAAAGTATGCTTCTGTTCTCGCCTGATAAATTTGCAATAAGGCTGTGGATTTGGGTGGGTTTTCCTTGTTTGTATTTTCTGCCCTCCTTGAAAGGCTCGGCCCGTATGAGTGGTGGTTACTGCTAAAAAAAAAAAAAAAAAAAAAAAAAAACAAACTATATATATATACGTATATATAATATATATATATATAATATATATATATATATATATTATATATATATATATATTATATATCCATATATATATAATATATATTATATAATATATATATATAGGTATATATAGATATATATAGGTATATATATATATAATAATATATATATCTATATATATATAAATACTATACTATATATATATTATATATATATATATATATATTATAATATAATATATATATATATAATATATATATTAATATAATATATTATATATATATATATATTATATAAAAATATAATTATATATATATATATATTAATATATAATATATATATTATATATATATAATATTACTATATACTATATAATATATATACATATATATATTGGTAAAGAAACAAGGTGCGTTTAGGAGTGGAGAGGATTGTGTGGATTTCAAAATCTACATTGAAGCAAAAATGAATTTGAAGAAGTTTTAGAAATTACAAACAATTGGGCTTAGATGTCAGGGATTTGCCACAAGTGTTTTATGATAGAGTTAATCGGGAAGCTTATGGCAGGTGTTAGTTGATATATGGTGTTGGTGGTAGGCTTCTGAATGGAATCAAAAGTATGTATGGCCAATAGTGAACCATGCTGTAACGAATAAATGGTTGTCCAAAAGTGAATTGGTTAGCCATTAAAAGCGGAGTGACAAGAAGTTGTTGTTATGTCTCCTTGGTTATTCAATTTGGGTATATTAATGGGGTTATGAAAGAATTAGAGGTGGGAGGTGGCAGGGGATGGTGTTGAATGATGGAGAAATGGAGATGAGGGAGGGTGCCCTACCCCTATATATGCCGATAATTTTGCGTTTTGTTGTGGCGATCTGAAGAGAGTTCAGAGGATTGGTAGAAAAGAAATTTGGCAGGGTGTGTAAAAGGAGGGGTTTGAATAAACGTAATTTTTAGGAGTAAGGTTATGGTGTTGAGTGAGGACCTCGGTGTGAAGGTTATGTTAGATGGTGGAGCAGCTGGAAGTGTCTGAGTTTAATTTAGGGTATATGCTGGATCGAGAAGGACAATGATGGCAGAGTGTAGTAGGAAAGTCGTTGAATGGCAGGAAGGTGGCTGGGTCAATAAATCTTTTGGTGAATGTAAAGGGACTAAGTCTTGACGTGCGCTAGGGTCTTACATTGAGGGTATGTTGTTACCTGTTGTTATTGTATGGTAGTGAGCTATGGTCTGGAATAAGAAGTATAGATCTAAGTTCAATGTGTTCAGGGCAATCTTAGGAGCATGCTAGGTGTGAGAAGAATTAATAAAATGGAGAATATGACTATTTGAGAGTTGTGTGGTGTGAAAGAAAGGGGTAAATGAACAGAATAAATGAAAGTATGTTAGAGATGGGGTTTGGTATGTGGAAAGGATGACTGATAGTCGGTTGGTTAAGCGGATGTATAGTTGGTGAGTGTGGTTGGGAACCGACCGGCTGGGGAGACGAAGAGAAAGTGGACGAGTCGGTGAACGATGTCTGGAGGTGAGAAATGTGAGTTTTGCAGAGGCGAGATAAAAGGTGCATGATAGGAGAGAAATGCGGGCGTTTGTATGGCGGGCCATGGTTGTGGGCCCACCTGGGCCACGGGGATGAAACCTTACATGAGATTTACCATAGTGAGGGGCCCGTCGCGGTCCCATGAAGCTTTAGTGTGGATTTTCTGTCTGAGACGAGTTTTCACTAATAATGGTACAGAGGGCGGTAAGGGCTGGGCTTTCCTTTTCGACATTTTGTCATACTCTTCTACTGCTTTTCTTTTCGATGCTTGTTGCGCACCTTACTCCCAGTCTTTGGAAGAAGAGGTAGGTAAAGAAGGAAAGAAAAGAAATATATATATATAATTATATATATATATAATCATACTATATATAATATATATTATAAATATAATATAATATATATATATTATATAATATATATATACTTAATATATATATTAATATATTATATAATTATTATATATAATATATCATATATTATATATTATATATTGTAGGGTGTACCGATACCAGAAAAGAGGCCGATACCATACCGATACATTTTTTTACATTTTCATAGGCAATGTAACTTTTAATAATATAATAAATACACAGTAATAAGATAGAACATTTGTGCACTGCTAGGCAACTCAAGATTGCATTCCCTGTACAAACCTAATACTTAGTCATTTATATTTCATATTTGTTCTGCCCAAGTATATTTATTTATAAATTAAAATAGTACCTTTAAATGGAAAAATAATTGCAAAAATATAATATTAGTAACTTTTTTTATGTGTGTGTTTATTTAAAAAATATCCTCCATTTCCATTTTTCAAGTAAGTATTAAACAAGTTTAGCTACTAGCTTTTATTTTTAACATTGATTACAATTTCAAGAAGATTCTTTTAACTAGTACAATATAAAGAATAAAAATAATGAAAGAAGACCTCAATTAATCAGCCGAAAAGTTGAAAATAAAAATAAACGCTAAATATTACTCAAACATTACATAATAAAATACTCCTTTAAGATAGATATCATTCCAATACTCAAATTCAAAAATTCACAATTGTGATGCAAAAACATTAAGCTTTCACTAGTATCGGGCGAGAGACTGTTCCTTTTTATGGTGTTTACATTCCTACCTACACTATATATACGCTCTCTCTCGACTGATGAAGAGGTGCTGATAATTATTTGCTGCAAGCACGGATAATAATGAAAACCTTGGCCCATTTTCATGCCCAACCGCATGGAAAGGATTCTCTCTGTTGGCAGCATACTCAATGTTTTTCGTAGAGCCTCATCTCTTTCACAGATTGCAAAATTTGAATTATTTTTGTTCCTTGATGACTGTCTCTTCAGTTTTTACGATGAGGTTCCCTGGTGTGATTCCTGTTGAAGGTGAATGCAATTTTCAAGCCATGACTTAATCAAAGTCTAACCACAGAGGTTCTCAAACCTATTTCCGTTCTACCGCCCACTTTGGAAAATTAATTATTTTCAGCGCCCCCCAATTTTTTTTTATTTTTACTAAAATTTTAAAAAACTGCACCTGATATAATATATATTATATATATATAATATATAATATATATATTATATATATATATATATTATATATATATATTATATAATATATATATATTATATTATATATATATAATATATATAATATATATATAATATATGTATATATAATTATATACTGGTACTATATATATATATATATATTATATATATATATATATATATATATATATATATATATATATATTATTATATATATATATATATATATATATAATATATATATATATATATATATATATATTATATTATATATTATAATATAAAAACAAAAATATAAACAATCAAACAGGGCAGAAATATAAACTGAAATTACTAAATAATCGATGTTGTGTAGTAGGTAGGTTTTAATTTTCACGTGAATTTTAAAATAATTAAGTAGATGAAATTACATAAATCAGCCATCGCCCCCCTAAAACACTTCAAATAACTTCACCACCCCCCATTTTTTTCTAGGCCCCTTACCGCCCCCCTCTAGGCCTCCAGGGCCCACAAGGGGGCGTTATCGCCCACTTTGAGAAACACTGGTCTAACATAAAAGGTCCAAATCTCATCTTCAATCTGTTCAGATGGATACTCTTAATCGACTATCAGTGCTGTTGCCAACTGGGTTGCAGATAAGCCGGCTTCCACTTCTCTGTCTTCTTTTTTTCTTTTTTTTTTTTTTTTTTTTTTTTTTTTTTTTTTTTTTTTTTGTCAAGCGAGCAAGCTCTTGGTTATGCTATTTGTTAATGCATCTCAGAATGGTTCACCGTCGGAAGGTGCCATTTCTTTTGGGGTTTCAGCTAGCTTAAGAATTCCTTTATTAGAACCTTTTATTTAATTTTATTTTTTAACAGTTGTCACCGCCGCTCACGGGCAGAACCCTATCAAAGGAGTGGGGTGTGGAACGCCTCAAAAATCCATCTAACGAAATTACGCAGATGAACACAGACGCAGGCTTTAAAGTGAGGTGAAAATTAAATTCAGTAGGAAACACAGATGATGGAAGACAGTTCCACAGAATAGAAGTGGCAGGAAAAAAAAAGACAGCACCGCAGCGAAAGCCAGTCTTGGAGTACTAACATACACAAAATCATGTGCCGACACAGCACCCCTTGTGCTACGAGGGCGTCTAAAGGTGGGTGGTACGCGAGTGGGTAGTTCCCTCGAGCACTTGCTCTACAGTACCTATAGAAAAGGATAAAACGCACCAACATCGCGCCGAAATATAAAGGGTCAAGTGAACTATAAAGTACAGGCCTTTTGACTCAGACCCTATCCAAAAGCCGGATGAAACAAGAGCCCCCGCCCCCCCCAGAATTGAGAGCAGTACTCCATACAGAAGCCGGATGAGACCCTTGTATAGGTTGAGTAACTGAGAAGAAGAAAAAAAGTCTCGGCACTCTAAACAGAACTCCAGTTTCTTTAGCCGCCCTAGCAACCACTGTGATCTGAGGTACGTTTTTCAAAAACACTTTTTTTTGTTTATTGTTAGGCCCCCAGGATGTTATATTGTCAACGAAGAGCACGAGAGAACCGTCGAAAAAGATAGAAAAGTTAAGTATGTCTTAGAGAGAGGGAGATGAGAGAGATTGTAGAAAGTTGTGGTTTTCTAAAGAATTAAATTTCACAAGCTTGAGACGACCCCATCCGAAATTCTATCTAGATCAGCGGAATAGAATCGGAAAGATTAAGACGAGAGGCAATTTCTAGAAGTAAAAGAGGAGCCGAATTGATATGAGTTGAAGAATGAAGGGTTCAAGTCATCGGCATATGAGTGGATAGAGTTAGCATGGTTGCAGGTGAGAAGACATTGATGAAAGCAGAATAATTAGGAGATAAAACAGACTTGCGGAACACCACTATTGACAGAAAAAGAAAGGAAGTCGCCCCATCAACAACAGCCAACATGAGCGATTTGAAAGAAAGTAGGACATAAGTAAGCAAAGAGAAGAAGGAAACAAGGAGAGGAGCTTGGAGAGCAGTACGCGTGCCATTACCCGGTCAAATGGCTTTTGGATTAGTCAGCCGCCACCACACAGTCTTCCTTAGTTCTCAAGGGCGGAAAACCATTAAATCTGTTAAATAGGAAAGTTTATCGCCAGTAGATCTCGAGAGCACCGGAAAGCCGTTACTGGTAATCAGAAAGAATGGAAAGAGATTCCAGATGATCTAGAAGTGAGAGTTGAGAAGAGATTCAAAGATCTTAGAAAGAATACAATTGAGAAGCTATAGGGCGATGTTAGAAGGATCAGAGCGGCTTCCTTTTTTCGGGAATAGGTTGGACCATATTGCGTTTCAACACTAGGAAAGGCTAGTATTGAGCATAGAGAAATATTAGTTGACGGTGGTGGGGTCAGACGGAAGCACAACTTCCTCAAAAACTCGGACGAGGAATGCCTCCAGGGCCACCCACTTCCTACACGTTCATAGATTTCGGACCTCATGACCCAATTCAACATGGAAATGAAACAGGTAAAGACATAGGGACACCTGAGAGGAGAAGGAGGAGAAGAGGAATACCAGAATCGTCCAGTGTTGAATTAGAGAAAATAGGAGGCCAAAGAGATGATTGCCTTTTCAGTTGGAGTATTGACAACCAGGAATCAATCAGAAGCGAATAAGAGGAGGACAAGTGCGTGATTTACAAGAATTGTTTAGGAGAGTTTTTGGCAAGAGGCCAGAGAGATTTGTCAGTAGGAGAACCAAGGAGGTCAGCGCATTTTCGTTTAATGAAAGTCCGCTTTGCTCGTCGAAAGAGTATTCCCTGCAACGATTTTCTAGCTGAATTGAAAATGGGCAAGAGTGATAGGAGAACGCAGATTTTTCCACACCCGATAAGCATTGTCCCTAGCCTGAATGGAACAGAGAACAAGCACGATCGAACATGGATTTTGAGGAGAAAGATTTTAGTCCAAGAAGGAATGAACCTGCTCATCCATTAACAATTACAGTTCCCACTTTATCGGCAGAATCTGAAACGTCTTAAGAGTCAAAAGCAGTCACTTCAATTATAGTCAGCGTAGAAGCAACAACGCAATGCCCCCCAAATCGGCCCGATCAAAGTGCCAGAAAAAAACCGTATTTAGGATGGAGCTGTTGGAGAGAAAGTATTAAAATTAAGTTATATAAGTTTGTGTGGTCAGATTACCGATAGGAGCGAAGGTGGGGTATTTTATTAGAGAAGAAGGACTAGTGGTGAAACATTAGTCAAGTGTGTTCAAGAATCGGTTGGACGATCCGGAATGTGGTGTAGGGTTCTTTAATTATCTGCTCCAGATCGTTGAGAATACTGATGATTCGGTTCCTCCAAACTAAATCAGTACGAGAGGGACCCAACAATTCAGTTTTTGTTACATTGAAATCCCAAATAGAGGACCTCAAGTATTTTGGATGAGAAGATATAACAGTCTAGTGAGAAGTAGTTAGGTAATCAAAAAAGGCATGAAATCTGTTTCTGTTTAGGAGAACAGTACGCAGAAAGGCATTAAGCAATATTGTTAGTTAGAAGAAAAGATTTTTTTAAAGACCACAGAACATCGAAGTTAGGAGATTCGAGATTCTCGAAACGTGTTATTGGGAATGTTTATTTGACATAGGCACATACTCCACCCCTTCAAACGGAAATTATAAAATGTTATAGTTGGATTATATAAAACGAGTTGAAGGATGAATTCTTAGCCACCTGGGTCTCAGACAAGAGCAAAAATTTAGGGTTAGAGTTAGAGAGGTGGCATTCCATGGATGCAGAGTTAGAGTGCAAGCCATTGATTTTGGTAAAGTCAAAAGAAAGCCACGCCTGTGCCAGATCTCGCGATCATACACGCCCACGCACACGCACACGCAATCACAAAAAAAAAAAAACAAAAAAAAAAACACAGAAACAAATAGACAAAAAACCAAAGGAGAAATTAGGAAAATTTACTCGTACGCTAAAACCTAAATCTTAAACGATACGATAAAACACTATTTACAGCAAATATCTAAAAAATGAATAAAATAATCCAGAAAGTTTAAAACACTCACGCTCTCACGAAATTGCGTACAAAAAAAAAAACTACTATTGATCAACTAAAAAAGTAGATAAATCTGTTTAAATTATATAATGGCTGTCAAATAGGTAAATTTACGCTAAAGACCAGTGGAGAACGCTAAAAATCTAAGTTAAAAAAGGAAATCGAGAAAAAAAAAAAAACATAACTTAGTTACTAGCTATCTATATCGACTAGATTTATATATTTGAATCTAAAAGTTTCTCTTAATTTTTCACCCAAAAAGTACAAGAAGTATCGGCTTAGTATCGGCCATTTTAACCGATACAGATACCATCAAAAATGGCCGAACTACCGATACCGATACTATCGGTACATCCCTAATATATATATACCTAATACTATATATACTATATATATAATATATTATATATATATATATAACCCATAATATAATTAATATACATATATATATATATATACTATAATATATATATATATATATATAATATATATAATATACACTATATATTTATATTATACTAATAATAAACCCTTAATATATATCCTAATATAATATATATTACTATATTATAATGACGGTCTGTCTGAAAAGTATCCGACCTGATCCTTTCTAACGGCTCAATTCACATTTTCTTTGGTCTCCCAGTCAGTGAATTTCCAACACACTCACCACTATTACACCCGCTTAACCTGCCAGTAATCATCATCTTTTCCATACAACCAAACCATCTTAATATACTCATTTATTCTCTCATTCATGCCTTTCTTCATATCACACATCTCCCTTAACGTTCATTAAGAAGGATATAACAAGATCAAACACGCAATATGATTATCCATCTGAACACTTTGTACCTTAGATATATATACCTCTTATTCCACATCATAGTTTCGCTACTGCACATCAACAAGGATAACAACATACCCTTATGCAGAACCCCAGCCCACTCAAGACTTAGACCCTTTGCATTCACCAATGATTTAATTGCGGCAGCCGTTTTTCAACCACTCATAACTTTCCTACTAAACTCGGTATTATCGTTCACTTTTCATCCAACATATAGCCTTATATATATATATATATATATATATATATATATATAATATATATATATATATATTATATATATATATATATATATACTATATTAATATATACTATATATATATATTATATATATATATACTATATATATATAACACATACCTATATATAATATATATTATATATATATATAATATATATCATATTATATATACGTATATATATATATATATATATTATATATATATACTATATACCTCATATATATATATAGTATACCCTACAACTATATATATATAATACTATATATAACCACAATACTATATATATTATATATATATAATAATAACTACACTATACCTCTACATACTAACTACTAACCATCACCTATAAAATATATATATAATACTATTATTATATATATATATATATATATATATCCATAAATCAAAATCTAAACCTTCTATGTGTTACCGTCTTACAATAATGACTCATTTAAAACATAATACTATATAACTATTCTTTCTTTCTTTCTTTCTTCCCACCCTTCCTCTATTGCCACCAAGTATTGGGAGGAAATAAGGTGCCCTGTACAAGCATCGGGAAAGAAAAGCAGTAGAAGAGAATGACATAAGTCGAAAAGCGACCAAAAAAGAACAACGCCCAGCCTTACCCGCCCCCTCTGTACCATATATATATATAGAGAACTCTTCACAGACAGAAAATCCACCCTAGAGATCATGGACCGCGACGGACCCTCACTATGGTTAAAATCGTCAATGTAAGGGTTCATTCCCTGGGTGTGGGCCACAACCATGCCCCAATACAAAACCCCGCCATTTCTCTCCTATCATTGCCCTTTATTCTCGCCTCTGCCAACTCACATTTCTCTCCTTCAGACATTCGTTCACGACTCAATCCACTTCTCTCGGTTCTCCCCAGCCGGTCGGTTCCCAACACACTCCCACTACTCATTGCGCTTAACACCAAACCCTACTACTCATTCATCCTTCCACACAAAATAGCACCAAACCATCTCAACCAACTTTCATTTTGTTCTCTCATTTACCCCTTTCTTTTCACCCCACACCACTCTCTAATTACGTTCATTCCTCTCTTTATCAATTCTTCTTCAATATATATATATATATATATATATATATATATATATTATATATATTATATATATATATATATATATATATATATATATATATATATATATATATATATATATATATATATATATATATATATTATATATATTATATATATATATATATATATATATATATATATTATTTTGGAAAGTTAGGTTGAGTTAGGTTAGGTTAGGTTAGAAGTTAAATTAAGTTAACTGGAAACTGCGAAAAAAAAATTAGCATAAAAATAATATAGTATATTTTCCAAATTTTTTATGAAAATCATTCATAAAACAATTTAAACATATAAACAATAAAAACACGTCCAAAAAATTTTTTTGACAGATATTACTGGGAATTTTAAGAGGAAAAGCTTTTTGTTTTATGCATAAATAATAATTTGTTATCAAAATTCACGACCCTTAAACGTATAACCATCCCAAATGAAAAATACATTTTCTTCAATAAATATTGCATTTATGTTGAAAAAAAATCTTACCAAGTTAAACAATGTTACAGAAAGTACTTTTTTTTACTCTTTGTTAAATAAGTTAATTAAACATATGTTAACGAAACTAGATAGAGTAATAAGCCAGTTAATTAGAGTTGGCGACAGAGCTCAATTGAAAAGTCTGTTTGCGAAACTAATTAGAATAATAAGTCAGTTAATCAGAGATGGCGATAGAGCTTAATGAGAAAGTCTAGCTTCATTTATAATTATTGTTAACAAAAATGGTCTACAAAATAACTATAATAAAATATATGCGAATATCTTCTCTACGAAAATGTAATATTTTAGGTACAATAAGGTTTCAAAGAGGTATGAACTGGTAACTTAAAATATTCCAAAAATTAAGCTTGCGTTACTGCATAATTTGAGGCAAAAATTTAACTTAACCGAAATTAAATCTGGAGCACACTTCCTTAATCTATTTTTCCAACTACAAACGCCGTGTATCGCGGGATATGACGACCATTGATTTGGCAACGGTTTCTGGTTCTCCCAAGTCCGGTGGAAAATGGTACGCCACCGGCCTTTACCCACCGGAAGAGATTTAAAAATAAAAGAAACAAAAAGTACAGTCAAAATGCACCTCACACACCTTTGATCGGTAGAATGAAAATTAATATCCCTCAAAAGTAAATGAAAACAAACTAAAATAAGTAACATTGTTAATAATTATCAAAGTTTCCTCGGTTTTTAGGAGATAATTTTCACTTAAAACTAGTTATAAAATATTATTTTACCACACGCCCAAATGTCGACAGGCTTTCCATAAGGCTCCTTTTTTAAAACTTCTGGAGAAAGATACCCAGGAGTTCCAGCAAAACCTGAAAAGAAAAAAATATTTATAAAACAAAATGATAGTAAAATTGTTCTGATAAAATTTATCAAAAGGAAACTTATTAGACAAGGAAGGAACATTATTTGTCTGGTCATTATCAATTATTCCGACACTCGCCGATTTTAATGAGAAAATTTTAATCCCAAATTCCTCTTTTTTCCTGAAGCAAAATTTTATTTATTTTCCCAATCATGGGTCTGGGGTACAGAGAGTGTCCGTATTATTAATAAGGTTCATTTGTATGTCATTAAAATCTAAATGCTACACAGATTATGCGACCCACATTTTGAATTTCTATTTAAGGGAACACAAAGTATTAATTTAAAAGCAAAAGCAACTTCTCAAAAAATAAGGTTTCAATTCAATTAGCCTAGTAGTATCTATTTAAGGATAAACTTCTTTTAATTATATATATATATATATATATATATATATATATATATATATATATATATATATATATATATATATATATATATATATATATATATATATATATATATATATATATATATATATATATATATATATATATATATATATATATATATATATATATATATATATATATATATATATATATATATATATAAGGATCTTTGTTTTTTTTATTACCCATAACTTTTAAAGTTCAGGTAAAAAAAGGCGTCTTACGTACAGTTATATAACATTTTATTACAACAAGGGTTTTTTTTTTTATATATATAAAAAGTATATTGTGTGTCAATTATTCAGATCTTCCAAGAGCTTGAAAGGGTTCTGTTTTTTAAAGTCCACAACTAAAGAAAAGTTATATATAAAAAAAAAAAAGGAAATATTAATTATCAATTTTTTTTATAAAAAAAAATTCTCTTATTAAAAGTAAGGTCAAGTTCAAAATTTTCAATAATTAATAATTGGAGCTAAATATGCAAAAAGGAACCAACTAACGATATACTGAACAAAGTTTTTAATTAAGCTAACCATATAAATGAATAGTGTTGGTTCAAATAATTTTAATTGTTATGGTAATTTATATGAAGATTGGTTCAATATTACAAAACTATTTTTTTTTTTTAATTTTTACTATACTCTGATGACCTAACTCTAAAATTTCCATTTTATGGGATAGGACCATTTAAGTAGTAGTCGTACAAGCTTCACTAAATCATAGAAGGCGATACTCCAGAGCAGCTGTTGCTCTGAGTCCCATGAAAAGTTATAGGGTGGAGGGTTATAAATAAGAACTAAAATGGGCTGCTACCTTTCATTTACTCATTTGAATGCCCGAGAAACAAACCCATATATATATATATATATATATATATAATATATATATATATATATATATATATATATATATATATATATATATATATATATATATATATATATATATATATATATATATATGTAGCAAGATAGATGAGTTCATTAATCACTAAACATAGAATTAAATCCTCAAATCTCGGGTACACTTAATTAATAAGATGGAAGGTGTATTAAGTAGATTTTGATGTTATTCTTTTATTAACATTCTTTTTATATTGTTGTTTGCACACAGAATAATAGATAATTTTTATTTTGTATAATAATCAGGAGTGGGCCACAGACCCTAAAAATATATTTTCGTGAATACTTAAATCCCCATATTATATACATTTCATTTGGAACAGTTTGCAATGTGGGGCATGTAATATAATGCCATGTTCATTACTAGATCTCTTTCACCGTTCTTTCTTATTTTTATATCTATTTTACTAATGAATCAACTTAGCGTATCAAATGACACTAAAAAAGATCTTATTATAAGAACATTAATGAGTAGTATAACACCTTTTAATTTTTATTACAAAAATAATGTATTTGTGTGTTCGCGTGATGCCTGGACACGTATGGCACATCTGTTTGTTCACTAACGTCTTCGTTTTATGTCATATCGCCGGTCAGTGAAAAGACTCTTATTGGTTGACTTGAAGATTTTAAATAATATGAACAAAAAAGAATAAAACAGTTATGTGTGATGTTATAAGATGTAAGTAAATTTACCGTACATAATAATAGCATTAGTATTACCTTATAGATTATAAGAGCAGTAGCTTTATTGTTGTGAAAACTTTGCTTATGGTGCATCCCAGGTTAAAGAAGAACACTCAGCCTTTAATTTAAAAATACATTTTTTTAACAAATTTTAAAAGTCGGCAGGAAATATTTTAGAATTTATTTCATTTTTGGAGACCAACTTTTGGTACTATACAGCCTGTGCCTTAAGCCTACTCCCACTCGTGATGACGTCAGATGACTAAAGGAGTTCATAGCTCCTCCCTCTTTATGGTATGATAAATTTTAGTACTTGCGTTTGAATTCTAAGAATATATAACAACTCGGCACCATAAAACGTCATAAAAATAATTTTTAAACAGATAGATCTTACTATTGACACATAAAATAAACTCGTATATAACTAATTATCATACTTAATAAATAAAATACACGATTTTTAAAATATGTGAATTCCCGTCATGCATTTAAAACCCCTAGACGCAAGGTCTGAAGACATGATAATTTAAAAATATGAATTTAAATATACCTGTAAAAATATTATATTTGTCCAAAACAATGCTGCGTCACAAGAACGTTTCAAATAATTTTTTTTTGTTACACATAACTTTATTACATTTCTTTCTCTTAAAAGAAAAAGTTTTATTATCTTTCACAGAAATCTTTCGAAGCCTGTGTTACAAATATATCTTAAAGTCTTATTTACAAGTTCAACCTTCTTTCCCACCCAATTTTGGGGGGGGGGTAAAAAGAATGGGGGATACCCAGCTCCTTATATATTGTAAACGTTTATTTAAATATCCACAAGATTCCTATAATTATCATAAGACACAAAAGAAGTCTATCTGATTTTCCATTATTTTATAACATCATTCTGCCGTCGAATTATCATATATTTTAATTACTTTTTAATAAAACAAATAATTATAAGATTACATTTGCACTTACAAAAAAATAAAATACCATTTGCGCGGGAGAAGACTTCATCTGTTCCTTCATTTATTCTCTGAGCGCCATCACAAAGAGGTTCAGTACTTTAACAGACAGCAATTTTGAGTATTTTGTGTCTTAGAATAGAGGCGAATTTGAATATTTTGGGGTATTTTATTTTCCCAAGTTTCTTTATATCGGCCTCGTCTTCATCACAGAGCGACTTTATTTTTTTTTCGATGTTGTTATTTTTTTTTTTTTTTTTTTTTTTTTTTTTTTTACAGTTGTGAGGCTTGTTGAATTATCTTTAATTTTTCTTCCCCCATTTTCTTCCTCTTTGTTGTAGACATTCGTTGGACGTGGACGATCTTTTTTTTTTTTTTTTTAAGGTACGGTGATTTTCCGTTTTTGAAATGATTTTTTTTTTTTTTTTTTTTTGAAAACGGCATTCTTGCGACTTTGGCAGCTTGGAGACGTTTTATTCACTAACAGTTTTTATTATTATCATTGACTCTCAAGACTTTGTTTTTAATAACTTTTAAGTAGTCATTATTATTATTATTATTATAATTATACATATTATATTGGGCAAGCCCTTTTTATCACAAGGTTGTAATGAATGATGTCGTTCTGGGGTTTACCAAAATACTATGCAGAGCGAGTAGATGAGTTCATTAATCACTAAACATAGAATTAAATCCTCACCCCTCGGGTACAACTAACACGCGACAGAAGGTATTAAGTAGATTTTGATGTTATTCTTATTAAAATTTCTTTTATATTGTTGTTTTCACACATAATAATAGATAATTTTTATTTTGTACAATAAATAAGGACTGGGCCACTGACCTTTAATATATTTTCGTGAATACTTAAATCCCTATATTATATATTTTATTTTAGAACAGTTTGCAATGTGGGCATGTAATATAATGCCATGTTCATTACTAGATTCTTCACCGTTCTTTCTAATTTTTTTAATTATTTTATTATTTTCACTGGTGAATCAACTTAGCGTATCAAATGACACTAAAAAAGATCTCATTATAGAACATTAACAGGTATAATGTCTTAATTTTATTGTATGGTTGATGTGTATTCGGGCGATGCCCACACATCTTTATGGTATTGATCTCGTTTGCCTAACTAACGTCTTCCCTCGTTTTGGCGTCATATATCGCTGGTCAGTGAAAAGACTCTTATTGGTTGACTTAAGATTTTAAATAATATGAACAAAAAGAATAAAAACAGTTGTGTGTGATGTTATAAGATGTAAGTAAATTTTACCGTACATAATAATAGCTTTACAATTACAATACAGATTATAATAGCATTGTTTTATCTCGTACTAGGCTACTAGCCTTAGTACACATATATATATATATATATATATATATATATATATATATATATATATATATATATATATATATATATATATATATATATATATATATATATATATATATATATATATATATATATATATATATATATATATATATAATAATAACAATAATAATAATAAATATAATGATTATAACATGAAAAATTTTGGTGGCAGATGATTCTGTACAGTAATATTAGTTTTAAAGTTATTATATATACATCAATAAAATTAAATATAATCATTTAATTACTGAATTTATCTTTTTATTTTTTACTAAATTTTTAAAATGCATCTCAAACATTCATTTCACAATACGCGTTTTCAATGCACTCTGAACGTCGTGGAACCGATCATGGTTCAGGCTTGATGATACATTGGATAGGAATAATTACTTTGATTGCCATAATAAATTAATCATTTAAAATATATCGGCGGTGCAAAAGAATAGTGACACTTTAAATTTTGATTTTTGAATCTCATTTGTCAATATTTAAAACAAATATCAAAGTTTTTATTGAGAGGGTTTTAATTTGCAGCTCATACGGATAACTGCTAATGTCATTCTTAGATTTTTTTTTTGATTTTTTTTTATTAAATAAAAACTTCACACCTCACGGGCATAGCCCTATTCAAGGAGGGGAACTTCTCTAGTAATTTCCTACATGTGGATCCTATTGAACTAGGATTCGAACCCACGACCTTGCCATGTGACTCCGTCGCTCTACCGTTTGAGCCTCGGTTGCAATATAATACTTATTTCTCCTGTCTCTTTTGAAAATTTTCATTTATGAGATTTTGTCACACTTTTCTTGTGGATTGACGAATTATACTTTTATATCAAAACTTTTGAAAACTTATTATTGATACTTTTTAAAGAATTGAGGCTTGAATTGCGACTTAAAGTATACTAAAAATTTTCAAAATTACGTAAATAATAAAAATTTTATATGTTCTTTTTCAGAATTTTCGTTCAAAGAATGTTTTGTTTGTAATAATAAATGAAATCATCCAGACGATTTAGCTTTAGAAATAAAGAGTTTAGAAACTATTAAAATCGTTTAACTCAAAGCACATTATTTTTCTTAACTAACATTTTAAATATTTTTATTTTATATACAGTTGTGCACTATAAAATTGAACTTTCTATACAATTAATTTTTTAATTTTTCTTGAAAAATAAAGAAATTGTAACTAAATTCTTTACAAAACAAAATTCACGGGAAAAGGTCATCGAATACGGGAAAAGGTCATTCAATACGGATTCACTAATTAAAATTTTGCGTTACCTTAAGTTGTTAATAAAAATAAAAATAATAATAATAATAATAATAATAATAATAATAATAATAATAATAATAATAATAATAATAATAATAATAATAATAATAATAATAATAATAATAATAAATTTCAGACATTATTAATTATTAATGTAATTTCAGCAAAAAAAATAACTAAATAAAAAAAAATTATATATATATATATATATATATATATATATATATATATATATATATATATATATATATATATATATATATATATATATATATATATATATATATATATATATATATATATATATATACCTATATATATATATATATATATATATATATATAGTATATATATAAATATATATTTATATATATATATATATATATATATATATATATATATATATATATATATATATATATATATATCCCAAGCATTCTTATTAATTAAAATTTTTGTAAGTTTTCATTCATTGTATTTGAAATGAGAGTGTAGCGTATTCTTTCACCCTCCATGATGACTGAGGCTTGTTTTTGAGAACGGACCTTGCCAACGAAGAGCATATGCTTTCCTTCCAGCCAGACGAACTACTGCCCATCACCCTATTACGACTTCAAGACTAGTACCACCTGCGACGAGAGCCTGTGATACTCTCCCGACTGACCGTTTTATAAGACTATAACACTCCCCTTCATAAAAATATTTAACAATGTTACGGTCCGCTTGAGGCTGTAATATTTAATGGGTTGAATGTCACACCTTGTTTTACACAGTATCGAGGGGGTATTAATTAACGCGACTACACGCACATTTGTTATTCGCCGAACTTTTCAACAAAATTTTAATGACGAATAGTCAAACATCGAATGTGTGGATGGATCATGTTCAACGAACGTTCTTTATTTGGTCATCGTGTGCCATACACTAAATGTTTTTCATCGCTTATCGGTAAAATGACAATTATAACAGAACGGTTTCAACGGGTAGCCAGAAGTGGCTACAGTCGCTAAAAGTCGATACTTTTAGCACCTGGCAACCATGGAAAATAATGAAGTATCCTGTTGACATGTGATGAATCACTTTGATAAGGATGTTAATTAACATTGGATCATCGCTGCCTCCAACCTTCACTCGCTCCTGTTCAGTTACCGGTTCTGCCCACACCGCACCGAGTCCGGAGTTTAAAAAAAAAGATATTATGATATAACGATTAAGCTTTTGAAGGTTAGGATAAAAAGAAAAAAAAACACTATCGGCAGGAAAACGGCAGATGCAAGATTATACTTAGTTTAAAGCTTTTTTTATTTATTTATTTTTAATAACTTTTATTAAAAAGATTTTAAAACATTTTGCTTCTACTAAAAAAAATTAATTTTTTATTAAAAATATATACTATAGTTACCCTAAAGGAGTAAAGCAGTAGCATCTTAACATCAACAAAGCCAACATAACATACCTAACATAACTTGCATACAAATAAACTGCTACCATTAACAAAGTTCCCTGCTTATCAGTGGTAAAGTAACAACATTACCAACAAAACTTAACCTAACCCCACTTTTCTAACATATCTATAACATAACAATGTTAATTTAATATTAACATAATAATATTTACCAAAATCTAACAAAAAGTTGTGGTAACCTAACCTAACTTTCATATCATACTGAACTATGAATAACTGCTAACAAAGTTTTTAACTTATCAACAACTGTCAACATAGCAATCTCTAACATTGCTTTACATTACCAAAACAAAATCTGCAATAAAAATATAATGAACATCACATACACAAACATTCTTAATACAACATAAAAATAAGTTCTTTGTAAGAACATTAAAATTTTTATTAAAAACAATTTATGTTTTTACTAAATCTTTTATTCTTTAATTATCAACAAAAACAAAGTTTAAGCTTATCAATAAAGTTAACATAACATTACCTGAACTAAGAACATAATGTACGACACATCTAACATACCTTAGTATGAATAAATTGCAGAAATCATCAAAGTTCCCTGCATATCAACGGTAAATAAGCTAACATCACCAAACAAAACTCAACCTAACCCCACTTTTCTATTTCATCTATATCATATCAATGTTAATTTATCATTAACAAAGTAATATTTATCGATCTCTAACTAACATATTGAACTACGAATAAATGTTAACATATCAAAGTTTTTAACTTATCAACAGCTGTTTACATAGCAATCTCTTACAATACTTTACATTACCAAACAAAATCTGTAATAAAAATATTATTAACATCACATACACAAACATATTATTATTATTATTATTATTATTATTATTATTATTATTATTATTATTATTATTATTATTATTATTATTACTCCTTTACGTCATATTTGCACACACATTTTGTGTAAACATAACATAAAAAGTTCTTTGTATAGACATTACATAAAAATTTCTTCGTATAAACATTACATAAAAATAGGTTCTTTGTATGAACATAACATATAACTTATTAAAAACATTTTATGTTTCTACTAAATCTTTTATTCTTTTTATGTTTTATAACGTAAAAATATCAATCAATCATTAAATCAATAGTCAAACTCCATTCCACGTCACCCATAAATACCATCTATGGTCCATTGATTAAGTGACTAGTTATATTTTATTTAATCTCCATTGTTTGCATAACAAAAATGTTGGGGAAATTATTAATAACTGTCAACATTAACAAAGTTTTAACATCAATAAAGCTAACATAACATTACCTGAACTAAGAACATAATGTATCCTAACATACCTAACATACTTTACTTACGAATAAACTGCTAACATTAACAAAGTTCTCTGTTTATCAACTGTAAAGTAGCTAACATTACCCAGAAAGCTAATTTAACAAAACCTAATAAAAATTTATCTCAACCTAAGCTATCTATTATACTGATCAACGAATAAATGATAATATAGCAAAGTTTTAACATCAATAAAGCTAACATAACATTACCTGAACTAAGAACATAACGTATCATAACATAACTAACATAGCTTATGTACGAATAAACTGCTATCATTAACACAAAGTCCTCTGGTTATCGACGGCTAAGTAACTATCACTACTCACAAAACTTAATCTAACCCCACTTTTCTTTTCTTTTTCATTTATAATTTTTCTTTTTTAGTTATTTTATTTTAAAATTATAAAAAAATTTAAAATTTAATTAATTTAATTTGAAAATTTATATTATTATTATTATTATTACAGTTCCGGCCTTTCTGCTACATTGCTGGAGTTAGCGGTCTTAATGATGGTGGAGGAGGATGTCTCAACAACGATAATACGTTTAATGATAACCCTTCCTCTATCAACGGTGACGGTGGAGACACTGGGCCTCCACGTGACGAGCGTAAAATTTTAATTAAGGCGAGCTCTTCAGAATCGCGAAACTAAGAGAAGAGGACTCTGGAACAATAATTCAGAGTCCTCTTCTCTTAGTTTCACGATTCTGAAGAGAACTCTGAAACAATGATTCAGACTCAGGGGCCTGTGGTGTCAGCGGTGCTATTGCTAATGCAGCTGCAGAGTTAAGATTCGGTTACAACTCTGATGATGATTATTGAGAGGTTGGTCGAAAGACATGATCCATATCCTGATGGTTACCGAGCTTTGCCAATGTAGCTGCTGCTGTTCCTATCTACACTTCTAGACCTAAAGGAGGGATAAGTACCGTTTCACACACACACACGCATATATAAGAGAGAGTATATATATATATATATATATATATATATATATATATATATATGAAAAGTAT
>JABUQX010041974.1:0-27500 GCA_015478945.1 Trachelipus rathkii
CAGAGAGATCTGTTTTAAACTCATATATGTTATTAACATATAGTTTTTTTTATTTGTTTTAATACTTTTATTTTATTCTTTTTATTCTTTTAATATTTTACTTTATTATTATTTTATTTTGTTTTAATACTTTTTATTTTTATTCTTTTTTATTCTTTTTTATTTTATTTTTAGTATTTTACTTTTATTATTATTTTATTTTTATTATTTTTATTGTTATAACTTAGTAATTTACTTCATGCTATTGTTATTATTATTTTAGACACACATACACACCCGCACACACCACACACACACACATCACACACCACACACACACACAACACACTACACACACATGCACTTAGACTTATACACACATTCACTTTGACACTTAATACACACATGGCACTATGGCACTACATTTACCCATAGACCACTCTACATTTTACACTTATACACACACACGGCGCACAACAGATTTACTTACAGCAGATTTACTTACATCTCACACAGAATTTACTTTACACAGCACACAGCAGATTTACTTACACACACACAGATTTACTTACACTCAAACACAGATTTACTTACAGCTCACACACAGATTTTTGATTTACCTACACTCACACATCCAGATTTACTTACACCACACAGATTTACTTACACAGCACAGATTTACTTACAGTTTTCACACAACAGATTTACTTACACAAGACACACACACACCGCACACACACACAGGCGCACACTCCACTTACACACCGCACACACAACGCCACTCACTTACACAATATAAGTTACTTTTATTAAAGACATTTTATGTTTTAATTAACACGTACATTTTAATTACTCAATTCAACATATAACTAAAATTTTTCAAAGTTTCTTAAAACTTCTATAATAAATCAATCATTATCTTGAACAAAGAATTTTATTATTGAACTGTTAATACTTTTTGTTTAATTTTATAAGCTAAACAACTTTGGCGCTTTAGTAAAATTTTAATGAAATTTATTAAAAACATATTATTTTTGCGTACCTTAAAGCAATAAATCAGAAAATCAGTAAGGTCAGCCCCTAGCACCCCTCTAACACCAAGCTATGCACGTTTTGTTCTATTGACTTAACTGCTTTACATCATCTTTGATGTAATAAGTATAAAAATCAAATAGTTCTTCTCTGCTAACATAACATTGTATTTTATTAAATCATTCTAAGTTTTTAATTTAAAATAACAATATTCACTTACATTTATATTATTCGCCCGGATGTTAACTAAAAATATTTAAAAGTTTTTTAAATAATCTTGGACATTATTATTATTTATTATCTATGTACATGACGAATCCAACACAGAGAAAAGCACAACAACGCCGCACTCGTTACAGATTACGAACTGACCTCTCTCTGTAAAATGGGTTTGAAATAACTACTTAGCGCGCCTAAATTTAGGATAATCCTCTTTGTACCCCGGGGCGATTTAGGGCTAATACCAGGTCAAATATATTTAAAACTGACCTTTTTCTGTAAAAATGTTGGTGCAATAACTACGTTAGGCCTAAATTTTAGGCCTAAATTTAAGGATAAGCCTTTTGGTATCACAGGGCTGATTTAAGCCTATAACCAGGTCAAAAGGTAATTCCAGTATAGATAAGAATCGATTTATCAAATGTTTATTATTTTAAATAATACTATTTCAAACTGAAACATGCTGGATCGGTAAGATGCTTTAAGCAGGTAAGAAGGAAATGTTTACCTTTCTTGTAGGTGGACGGAGTAATCCTTATCTCTTATATGCCCTCGTATGTGATTGGTCGAGAATTATTTTTTATCGCTTTTTTGGTTTTTAAAGGTATGAAAAAACATGTTTTTTCATATCCTGAGGCCTACCTCTGATTGGATGAAATTATTTTTGAGCAGGCGGATGTTTTAGAGATCCAAACTCATTTAAAATCATATTCGTTTTGGCTGTTAAGCGGTACACAAGTTCTCTGATTTGTAAATAAAAGTGTTCTATTTCACTAAGTGTATATCATGTTTCACCTTAACAGGTATACCTCAATCCAAGACATTGTCCAGTGGGGAAAATCAAGATCCCTGGAAGTAGGGTTTCATTTTTATATATATAAGAGAAAACCCGATGGATTTGAATTTTTCACAGTGTGCTACCAATCACGCCTGTTATAATACCAAGCGTTATTTTTCGTGAGTACCAAATGAATTACTTGTAATATGGTAACCACAGCTGAAGAGTGCTTACAGAATACTTTAAACGAAGCTCAGCTTTAAACTGGACCGAAACAGTTATTAAGCCTGTGCGAAGAAACGCAGGCCGATAAGCAAACTTACTCTAGCATTTAATAAACATCAAAACATAAATCAGCTTGGAAGTTAGATTATGGGAGAGAAATAATGAAACAACGGTATTTGAACGCTACATCATTTGGATTCTACATTTCAGGCCTGACGCAGCTGAAATACATGCTAGAGGTACGTAAGCGAATGTTAATGCAGATGAAGAAGACATATGTGTTATCTAATTACGTGACCGTAATTCATTACATGTTATACTAAGAATACTACGCATTCCCATTTAAGAAAACCCTGATCGATGATCCTACGGTTATCATCGATCGCTTCCCAAGTTCTATAGACGTCCAGAACTCATTTATCTACTTAGAAAAGAATGGCAAGAAAGTATTTATGCAGGTGACCCCAAATGTAAATATACTTATGATATCTGAGCGGAAACTTTTTACGTATGTGTAACTGAAGGTATTACTGAGACACGAAACTATATCATCGTTAATGATATAAATGATTGGCATATTTGCAAAAGATTTAAAGAATTTTAATATAAAATAGTTATAAACATCATGTGTAAAATGTATGTTGAAGTATTATATTTAATGTTATCCTTATATATAAACCATTGTAAATATATTTAACACGCTTGTATATATTTAATGTTATCCTTATATATATATATATATATATATATATATATATATATTATATATATATATATATATATATATATATATATTATATATATATATATTACTATATATTATATATATATATATATATATAAATTGCATTGTAAGTTAATGCTTATTAATTTCTAATTATATAGTAAAGTTTTTATATCCTTATTTTTACGTTACATGTTCATTATTTTCATGTTAGTCAAGCAGGTTAACTATTTCGCGAAGCTTGGCATCAGCAATCTTGAAAAACATGTTTTTTCATATATACCTACCTTAAAACCAAAAAGCGATAAAATAATTCTCGACCAATCAGATATACGAGGTCATATAGAGATACGGATTACTCCGTCCACTCACAAGGAAGGTAAACATTTCCTTCTTACGTGCTTAAAGGATCTTTACGATCCAGCATGTTTCAGTTTGAAATATATTTATAAAATATACTCTTGATTGATTCCTGTCTTTAATTTAATTCGCGTTTGACCTGGTTTCAGGCTTAATCGCCTGTGATCACAAAAAGCTTATCCTAAATATTAGGCTAAATTTACGGCCCTAAGTAGTTATTGGCACCACATTTTACACAGAAAAGGATCACGTTTGAAATATATTTTGACCTGGTCATTAGGCCTAAATCGCCCCGGGGTACAAAAAAGGATTATCCTAAATTAGGCATAAAAGTAGTTATTTCAACATTTTACAGAGAGAGGTCAGTTTTCGTATCTGTAACGAGTGGGGGTTGTTGTGTTTTCTCTCGTGTTTGGATTGTCATGTAACATAGATAATAATAAAGACAATTACAAATTATTTAAAAAACTTTGACATATTTTTAGTTAACATCGGCGAATAATAAAATGTAAGTGAATAATTGTTATTTTTATAATAAAAACTTAGCAAATGATTTAATAAATACATGTTATGTTAGCAGAGAAGAACTTATTTTGTATTTTTATACTTATTTTACATCAAAGATGATGTAAAGCAGTACGTCAATAGAACAAAACGTGGGATAGCTTGGGGTAGAGGGGTGCTAGGGGCTGACCTTACTGATTTTCTGATTTTATGGCTTTAAGGTACGTAAAATATATGTTTTTTTAAATAAAATTGTCATAAATTAAACTTAATTATTTAAATAATGATGTTTATAAAATTAATAAATAAAAAAGTATTAACAGTTATAATATATTCATTGTTCAAAGATAATGATTGATTTATTATAGAAGTTTTAAGAAACTTTGAAATAATTTTAGTTATATTTGAATGAGTAATATAAATGTACGTGTTTAATTAAAACATAAAATGTTTTAATAAATTATACGTTATATGTGTAAGTGAGTGTGCGTGTGTGTGGGTGTGTAAGTGAGTGTGCGTGTGTGTGTGTGGGTGTGTGTGGGGGGGGGGGGGGGGGGGGGGGGGGGGGGGGGGGGGGGGGGGGGGTGAGCTTTGTGTAAGTAAATGTGTGTATGATTGTAAGTAACTGTGTGTGTAAGTAAATCTGTGTGTGTAAGTAAATCTGTGTGTGTGTGTGTGTGTAAGTAAATCTGTGTGTGAGTGTAAGTAAATCTGTGTGAGTGTAAGTAAATCTGTGTGTGTAAGTAAATCTGTGTGTGTGTGTAAGTAAATCTGTGTGAGTGTAAGTAAATCTGTGTAAGTAAATCTGTGTGGGTGTGTGTGTGTAAAGTGTAAATGTAAGTGTCTATGGGTAAATGTAGTGCGTAAGTGCATGTGTGTATAAGTGTCATAGTTAATGTGTGTGTATAAGTTGTGAGTGTGTGTGTGTGTTGTGTGTGTGGTGTGTGTGTGTGTGTGGTGTGTGTGTGTGTGTGTGTATGTGTGTTCTAAATAATAATAACAATAGGCATGAAGTAAATAACACTAAGTATAATAAAAAAAATAATAAAAATAAAATAATAATAAAAGTAAAATAATAAAAATAAAATAAAAAGAATAAAAAGAATAAAAATAAAAAGTATTAAAACAAAATAAAATAATAATAAAAGTAAAATAATAAAAAGAATAAAAATAAAAATAAAAAGTATTAAAACAAAATAAAAGAAAACATAATGTTAATAAATATATGAATTAAAACAGTAAAGCAGAAAGTTAAAACAAAGTTAAAGCAGAAAGTTAAAACAGTTAAAGCAGAAAGTTAAAGCAGTAAAGCAGAAAGTTAAAGCAGTAAAAGCAGAAAGTTAAAGCATTAAGAAAACAGTAAAACAAAGCATACTAATCCCCCTTGGTGTTAGGTCCCACACAGCTCTATTGATTTACTGATTTACTGCTTTAGGTATGTAATTTAATAAATATATGAGTTAAGCAGTAAAAACTTGAGTTAAAGCCGTAAAACATGAGTTAAGCAGTAAAGCAGAAAGTTAAAGCAGTAAAGCAGAAAGTTAAAGCAGTAAAACAGTAAAACAAAAGCATACTAATACCCCTTGGTGTTAGGTCACCCCTGTAACTTGATTTACTGATTTACTGGCTTAGGGTAACATAATGTTATAAATATATGAGTTAAAGCAGTAAACACATATGAGTTAAAGCAGTAAAACATGAGTTAAAGCATGTAAAGCAGTAAACAAAAGCATACTAAGCCTATTGTTGCTAGGTCACACCTCTATTGATTTACTGATTTACTGCTTTTAAAGGTATGTATGTAATAAATATATGGTTAAAGCAGTAAACATACATGAGTTAAAGCAGGTAAAAACATGAGTTAAGCAGTAAAACATGGTTAAAGCAGTAAAGCCGTAAAAAAACAAAAGCATACTAATACCCCCTTGGTGTTAGGTCACACCTCTTTTGATTTACCGCAACCCTGCTTTAAGGTACGTAAAATATATGTTTTAATAAAATTTGCATAAAATTTGTTACACAAGTTATTTTAAAACTTGTTAGTTAATTAATAATAATAACAGTTGGTAGTTAAAATAAAATGATTTTATATCAGACACTCTGGATTTTTTCTTCTTACATACAATTTTTTAAAAAATTTATAAATTAAAAAGTATTAAGTAAAAAGTATTAAGTAATAAATAATGTAAATAATATATGTGTTACATAATCGGATGTCTGTAATGATTTACAGTTTTAGGTTCGCGAAAATGTTTTTTAATAAAAATGTTTTAAAGTATGAATAAATAAATGAATGACTCATAGTAAATTATATTTTTCATTCGTGCGGGGACATTGCGCCTGCGGGCGCAAGCGCGCGGGCGATACGCGAAATATGCGCCTGCGGGCGCACCGCGCCGGGGCGGCACACTGCGGGGCGGAACGCGGCGGGTCGCACCTGCGGGTGCGAGGCTGGCATCCTTTGCGGGTGGGGCTCATGCTGAGCCCTGGTGGATAACTTGTGAACTAGGGGTGAAGACATTAATATTAACTCTGTTCTTTAATGGAGGGTAGAGATGATCCATCAAAGATGATTTCATCAAATGATGAATCATCAATATAGATGGTATCAAAGATGCCGTCATCAAAAGATGAGTCATCAAAGATGAACCTTCAAAGTTGAAGGCATCAAAAGTTGAGGCATTAAAGTTGAGGCCATCAAAGTTGAGGCATCAAAGTTGAGGCATCAATGTTGAGGCATCAAAATATCAAGTGTGTGAGTGTAACTGTAAGTGTTATAAAAATACTAACTCATAGTAGGAAGCATTCTAGCAGATTGTAATGTACACCATTCGGTTCCTCATACCTTATTACCTAGGGGTAGACACCGCATATTAGGGCTTATTCTAGCTCAAGGGGATGGACTAGACAAGGCTTGAAAACAGTGCAACTGCAGTTGGGCACTATGTGGCACTCCACTTGGCACTATGTGGACTCACTTTGGCACTCATTGGCACTCACTTGGCCACTCTTGGCACTCATTGCCACATTGGCACTTTCACTGGCACTCACCCGGCACTCATCTAATACTATAGAAACTAATAAGAACATCACTAGGCTACTTCCTTACGGTGGTTGGGCACAAGCCATCAGTTTAGCGTGGTGCAAAATTGACGCATGGTATTGACAGGGTCAAGGCTGAAATATCATGGCCAAACAAGGTTAAGACATCAAAGTTGTATGGGCACGTGTAGGCTAGGTATAGGTGTACACTAGGTGAAGGTTGGGTGGAGTCTAGGTTTGCAGGTGTAGGTGAAGGCTGGTGGAGGGCTAGGTGGCACGGTGTAGGTGTAGGCTTAGGTTGAGAGGCTTGGGTGAGGCTATGGTGTAGGTGTAGGCTAGGTAAACAGACTGGGTGGAATCTAGGTGTTGGTGTAGGCTAGGTGAAGTATGGGTGGAGGCTAGGTGTAGGTGTAGGGCTAGGTGAAGGCTAGGTGTAGGCTGGTGTAGGCTATGTGAAGGCAGGGTGTAGGCTATGTGTAGGCTGGGATAGCGTAGGCTGGGTGGTAGGCTATGGTGGAGGCTGGGTGTAGCTAATGGAGGCTGGGTGTAGGCTAAATGGAGGCTAGGTGTAGGCTCAGGTGTGTGGGTGTGTGGTGGGTGTGTGTGTGTGTGTGTGCCGCGCGCCCGCGTGTGTAGATGTTACGGAAATATCAAATAGGGCTAAGCCCTAAAAGGTGGCCCAAAATTAGGGGTGGGCCAAATTGACGCCATGGAGACCAAAGGTTTGGTCGAAAAAATTAGGGTGGGACATGTACAACGGTTGCTGACGCAACCGTTTGGCGCAACCCTTCTTCGAAGGGTTGCCAAAAATTAGGGTTGCCGAAAAAAATAGGGTTGCCAAAAAATTAGGGTTCTCAAAAAATTAGGGCTGCCAAAAAATTAGGGTTCCCAAAAAATTAGGGTTCTCAAAAAATTAGGGTTGCCGAAAAATACCGTGGGCCAAAAATGACCCATGGAAGACGGAAGGGTTGGTCGAAAAAAAGGTAAAGGCCCAAAAAGGTAAAGGTCCAAAAAGGTCAAGGTCAGGTAAAAAATTTGGGCTCAAAAAAGGTCAAGCCCAAAAAGGTAAAGGTCAAAAAAGGTCAAAGGCAGGTAAAAAATTGGGCTCAAAAAAGGTCGCGGTCAGAAAAGGTCAAAAAGGTCGCGGTCACTTTGGGCGAGCAATATGGCTCCCCTACTACTAACACCATCCCAGTTGCCTCTCTATATACCAGGATCGTTTTATTTTGAATGGATTATGTATCATTATATAGTATAGTTTAACTCCTACAGCTATACTTGAAAGGGTGTTAGTTTAGGTCTTTACTAATTATCAACTCTTTATGTCCGTCGAACTGTTGCATTACTCGCCTTAAACTGTCGGTATTTCAACTAACACTTTATTTCTCTTCTGAACCTTCTAGTAACATACAATCTTCTTTGAGGAAGGCTTTTTTAAACCTGTCTTGCCACATAATCTCATTTTTTCTCTGTTCAATCCAGACTTAATTGCCAAGCTCATACTTTCGCGTATCCTGATGGTAGCTTTAAAACACTTTCCCTCCTCCTACTTCGCACCCACGCCCTGTCTTGGTACTTGTTGCTATTTAATCTGAATTTATAATTTGTTTTCTCCAACTTCACTCGAGAACATTTTTTTTCTGTAGGCCTCTGGTCCTTCCCACCATTCATAGAAAGCAACTAGGGTGGTACGAAAAGTTTATATATAATATATATATATATACTACTATAATATATATATATATATATTATATATATAATATATATATATATATATATATATATATATATATATATATATATTATATATATATACTATATATATATATATAAATAAATATATTTAATATATATATATATATATATATATATATAATATATATATATATATAATATATATATATATATAATATATATATATATATATATATATATATATATATATATATATATATATATATATATATATATATATAATATATATATATATATATATATATAATATATTATATATATAATATATATATATATATATATTCAAATTCAAAAAAATTTTTTTTAAATATTTTAAAAAAAAAATATTTTTGAGTATAATTAAAAAAATTACCTAAGTAAAAAAAAAAGAATGCATCTCGCCCCAACTATATACGCCCTGAAAATTTGATGTTGATCAGATTAAGGAAAAAAAAAATATCTCAATATTTCACTTTTTCAAAAAAAAAAAAAAAAAAGTTATTTTTTTTTTTTTTTTTATTTTTTGGAAAAAGTGAAATATTGAGATTCTTTTTTTTACTTACTTTTTTTTTTTTTACTTTTAATGGCTAAAATTAAAAATTAATATACCAAAAAAAAAAAAAAAAAAAAAAAAATATAGTGTATCTCCCCGGACTACAGAAGCAATGAAAATTTCATCCCTGATCGCTTTACCAGAAAAAAAATTATCGAAATTTTTCAATTTTCAAAACCAAATTGAGTAGGGTTTGAAATTTTACCATTGCTGAGATCTGCGATCAAAAATCAAACTTCTAATCTATACATTTTATGAGTAATGGACCCATCTATGTATAGTTCAAGATTTAAGTCATTTCGAAAGAAATTGTAGATTTTCAATCGATATTTCAAAAAAACAGGTTTTCAAAAAATGGAAATACAAAATATACAGAAATACAGACACAGAAAAACACTCTAAAACGTCGTTTTAGAGATTAGAAAAGGCTACAGTTTGGTTTTTTTGGGGGGTCAAAATTGGCTGAAAATTAAGCATGTTATGTTCATTTTTAGGTGGGGAATAAATTGGGTTCAGCTCGGAGCTCAAATTGGACCCTGCCATTCATGAGCCTTGTTAACTTGTTAAGGCGTTTTCGTTTCGGCATTTGTGCTTATGAATGGTAAGAAAAGTTCGAGTATGAGTTCGTTTTTGTCAAATTCAACGAAAAATCGTAAGAAATGCTTTCCAAACGTAAGGAATTTCTTTAATTCTATAAGGTTGCTATTTCCGTGCTTACTGAATTTAGGATGTACTTACGAAAAAAATTGTAAACAAAACAAATCTCGGTAGTAAGCAGAAAGGTTTTTTTTTTTTTTTTTTTTTTTTTTTTTTTTTTTTTTTTTTTTTAACAATGGATAAGGAAGGTTTGTGAGTAATGCCTTTACAAATAATAAGATTGTACCAAATATTTGTGTGGTATTCATATTTTCTTCCTGTTTGATATATTCGTAAAGAAATCAAATAATAATGTTTTCACTACGTGGTAGGCTCGTTTGAATTAATGAATGTTTCATTCAATAAAATCAGCTTTAAATCTAATTTCTTCCAAATCGATGAACTCCATCACAATAGTTGATCAATTGTTTGTAATATAAACCATTTTTTTTCTGTTTATTACAAATCGTCGGTCTCCATCACAGTAACTGATTCCAATTGTTTGTAAGCAAAAGTAAACCTCGTAAACCGGCGTGATCGATTTTGCACGAAATTCGTGCTAAAATTGTGTAAGCATTTCTTCTCGTGCGCACGCACGTGACAAAAACGAAAACGGTCTTAATTTCTTTGCTTACTTTTCGATTCTGAAGCCTTGGTCTAACCAGATTCGGAATCGGAGCCGGAACCGGAGCCGGAGCCGCAAAATGTTCTAAGGCTCCAGACCCCTTATTTCTACTATTACTAGTATTTCTATAATATAATAATAATAATAATAATAATAATAATAATAATAATAATAATAATAATAATAATAATAATAATAATAATAATAATAATAATAATAACAATAATAACAATAATTTCAGGTCCATAACCGTCTGGAGCACTTAATGTACTTGGTGGAGTCGTTGACAAACGTGAAACACATCAATAAAAGTTTGGTCATTTTCAGTCACGATTATTGGGACGACGAAATCAACAATTTTGTGAGAAGTATTTCGGATTTTAAAGTCATGCAGATTTTCTTCCCATTTTCAATACAGTTGAATCCTTTAACTTTTCCTGGAAGGGATCCTCGAGATTGTTCATGGAATGGGACTCATTTAAAGAAGTGAGTATTACTGAATTAAGTGAAGTAATTATTGAAGTCATATAAAAATCATCTGCTCTTTTTTATATAATTGGCAGATTAGATCGTTCTGTAACCTTAATTAATATAAGTAATTTTCTTAGGTATTATTGGGTAAAGAATTACTTAAGTTTAAGGAAAAGAATATCTGCCCCTTTTTATCTAATTTAATTGACTGATTAACAAGTATCGAATTATTGAAGTTTACGTAAGAGAACATCATTCCTCTTTTACATAATTGCTATAGATTAACTAGTATCGGGAATATTAAATGATAAAGAAATTATGCCAATAACAATTTCAGTTGAAATTACACTTTAAGTTTGTCAATAACCTAAATATATCAATTAAAATTTAATTCATAATAATAATTATGCTAATCCTTTCAATTACATTAAAAATCGGAATAATTGCAATGTCGTTATTAGAAGTTCAAAAACCCGATGCTAGAGATGTCGATATCTGTAAAAAAAAAAAAATCAAATCGTCCTCGAATAATTTATATATATATATATATATATATATATATATATATATATATTATATATTATATATATATATATATTATATATATATATATATATATATATATAATATTATATATATATATATTATATATATATATATATCACTAGCCGCAGTTGATCTTACAAACAAATGATTGTGGTTAGTACAATATTATTTATATAAAATTGCAAGCGCGAGGAAAAGAGTTGTTCGCGAATTTGTCTCATTTTTAGTTCTATTGAAATGAAAGTTTCTTTTGGCTTTGTATGGCTCAATGGTTAAGATGGGTAATTCGTTCTCGCTCGCAACAAACGTCGGATCGAATCCCAGTGGAGACATTTTCTTTACTTTCCTGTAATATATATATATATATATATATAGTATATATATATATATATAGTATATACTTATATATATATATATATGTCTATATAATATATATATATATATATATATATATATATGCCGTCTACCATGGCTCAGCAGTAGCTTGACTGTGTCACGTGGCATAGGGTTAGGGTTTGATCCCTCTTTCGGATTTTAGGTAACACATATACTAAGTTTTATATACGTACATAAGTTTTCTTCTACATATTAAATTCGTAAAAGATGTCACTTTTGGCGATGTTCGAGGTGTGACGCATGACCTTTATTCTCATTAATTTCTGTAAAATATGCTGTCTTTATTTTAATCTCAACCTTAATGGGCACGACCTGTCTCTTTTCATGTTACTAATGTGTAATATTCCAAATTATCTCCCTATGATTTTGACAATTTAAAACTAAATTCACCTATTATTATTTCTATTATTTTGGTATGTCCAAACTCTACTGATTATTCTTGTTTTTCATATTATTTAAACTTTAAATTAAAACTCATTCCATCATTTTTCCCCTTTCACATCATCTTTCTGGAACATTTCAATATTCACCACCTTCAATGACTTTTCTCTGGTTCTCATTATACATATGATGAACTCGAATACCATTTCTTTATAGAAAACACTTAGAGCAGTTACCGCAACTCCCTCTTCATACCTCTAATTGATCGGGAAAAGATTCCTCCCCTGATGCTGCTATTCTCATTCGTCCACCAGATTTCTCCAACTATCTCTTTATGTCTATAAAGTGTTCTTTTTTTCAGGAAACGATACTTCCTTCGACAAGAAGACATTTTTGAAATTTTTTTGCTTCAGACTGGTCGGTCTTGTAATCAAACTTTGATTTTCCTTTAAACGTTTTTATTATTTTAATATGGAAAGGTCTTTCGTTGTGAAGAAAGTGCAAAGCCGAGGTGCTTTTCTTTGTCGTGGAGGTTAACATTCATTCTCTTTTTTTTTATTTTTATGACTGAAGATCGTAAACCTTGATTTAACTCTAACTGTTTGTCAGAAATATTGCCATCAACAGTTACTCTCGCTACAAATTTCCGAAACTCATTCTTTCACCTTATCAAGAAATTGTTCAAAATTTGTTCTTCATCACACCAAAAGTTCTTTTCTCCCTTACAAAATATAATAATTTCCTGGTCCTGTTTCTTCCAGCTCATTCTGGTTTATTGCATAAAATATTATATCTATCTTTGTTTCTGTCTCTTCCACCACCACTCTTTGATCTTCTGACGACTCCAATGACGTCATACCTTATGCTAAAGCTGAACCCTTTTGTCTCGAACTTCATTTTGGAAGATTCCGGCGCTATTTCCGCATCTCCAATTCTACACTAGCCAATCACCATCCAAACAATTTTTGCTTAATAGTATATTTTTAACATGGGTTTAATAAAGGGAACTTCTCTGAACCAGCTAACTATCAACCTCTGTTCTTACTCAAGTTCCCGAATCTATCCTTAACAGGAAAATTTAGAACTTCTTAATTCTCTCAATTTTTCTCTAATCGCAATGTGGATTCCGTAATGAAAGTTCGATTGATGGTCTACTTTCCTTTCTCCCTAAAAGCTAGTTACCATTGCTTTGGAATGCATTTTGGCGAAACTTTAGCTGTCGCTTTAGCCATGTTGAAACTTTTCATTTGAGACTGTCACAAAGATATGATTTTTTAATTTACCTATTGCGGTAACTGTTCATCAGTCTTACATTTTATTTCAAATTGCCATCTCCAATCGGTCTATAGCAGCTGTAGCAAACAATAACTATTTATCCATTTAATGAATCAATAATGGTGTTCCCCATGATTCTTCTGTATCCCCTTTTCTCTTCCTACTGTTATTTAATGACCCTCTATCTGTTAGTTCTTCTCATGTACCGTATATTACTCTTTTACATTTCGAACAGAAGCATTCAAAGCAAAAAAAAAAAATCTGATAATTGGATGATACCTTTAAATGACTAATTTCTACTCATATTCATAAATCTAATAGGGACACAGAAAAATAGCTGTTTGAAATAATCGTAATTCCTTCATTTATCTACTCGACTCAATCATCCACACAACAGCAAAACCATCATGAAAGACACACGACTCAAACTTTCGTCTGCATATCCTTAATATTTCATTTTCTCTTAATCTTTTTTTTTTTTAAAAAAACATTTAATATCTTCATGAAAAATACTTCTAAAAGGTTGAGTATTCTAAGCGTTCTTCTGACTTTTCCCAACAACCTGTTACTTACTTTGCATAGGGAGTTGTCATTCCTTATATAAAGTATTCATCTCACTTTTGGGGTGTTTCCACTCACACATAGATCTTCTTAAATGAGAAATGAAAAAGGGTGAGTTTTAGGGTTTTCTCAATAACTGTCCAATTCTTACTGACTTTTTCCAATTTCTTACTAGTAACCGAATTTTGATTTAATTTAATTATACCACCACTATTACAATAGACTAGTACTACTCTCTGAACTGCTTGGTTACATACTACCTCCACAGAGGAGTATTCATGTAATTCAGTTTTGCACATATCCGCATCCACTCTCTGACCCACCCCAGATATTACTCATTAACTATGTTCATTCTTTCTGGTAAATAATATTATATATATATATAATATATATATTATATATATTAAAACTATATATATATATATATATATATATATATTAATAATATATATATAATATATACTATATATATTACAAAAACTAATGGAAATGCAGTGAACAGTCAGAAATTAATGGTTTGAATGGTTCCTCCATTGTTAATGATGCTGCCGAAACTGGAGAACCACCAAAGGAAGAAAAGAAAAGGAAGTTAAAATGTGTTAAAAAAAACCAGGATGCTGAAATAGCAACACTGAAAAAGAAAAATAAGAAAACATCTGTTAAAAGTGGATGAACTAAAAACCGACAACTCTTTGAGATTTCATTAAATGAAAGTTAAAGGAAGTCTGCTAAAGAAGAAGAAAAAAAGGAGCAAGCAAAAGAGAAAGAGGTAGAAAAAACTTCTGTTAATTAGTTGGTTGAGGCAGATTCTTCGTTGAACATGGATGAAGAGGAAATGATTTTTAAGAAGAAGAGTATAAGGGACTCAATGAAGACTAAAATATCTTTAGATATTTTTATTAATTTTATTATTTTCTGTCTTGAAAAGGGCTCTGCCCGTGAGTAATGACATTCGTTTATATATATATATATATATATATATATATATATATATATATATATAAATATATATAAATATATAATATTATATATATAAATATATAAATATAATATATAATATAATATAATATATATATACATATAATATTATATATATATATATATAATAAATATAGTATATAGGATAGATATTATATATATATATATAATATATTATATATATATATATATATATATATAGATATATATTGATTATTATATATATAACAATATATACCGGTATATAATTATTATATATAAATATATTATATATTATATATCATAATATATTATATAATAGTATATATAATATATATATTATAAATATATATATTATATATATATATAATATATTATATACCGTATATAATATATATTATATATATATATAATATATATAATAGTATATATATATATATATATTATATATATATATATATATATATAAATATATAGATATATATATATATAAATAAATTATATATATATATATATAAATATATATATATATATATATATATATTACAGATATATATTATATTAATAGTATATATATGTATTTAGGTATTATAATATATATTATAATATATATATATATATATATATATATAATCTAAAACAATTCCCTGAAGGACTTTCGCCCTGTCAGTTGCTCCAGCATCTTCTCCTTCTGGCTTGAAACTCAACCCTAGAGCACTCCAGAAAACCATTTCTCAGCGCAATGGTTTGGATCCAGTCCTCGAGTTTAATAAACACTCTCAGTAGGGTTTTCGCCCTTTCAGTAGAACGGCCATCTTCTCCCATTAGGCCTCAAAACTCGCCTTCATAGAGCTCTCCAGAGGAGCTTGCTTCTAGCCGCATAAGATTCTAACGCTGATCCAAGAGTATACAAACAAAAAGGAAAGGACCGGGTTCTAGCCCTGTCGCCCTATCACCATGCGAAGAATTTTCATATTATTTGACCGCGACGAAACATTTTTCCAATCATCAATCTTCATCGTTCATCATTATTATTATTTATTATTACAATGAAAATTTCTTTTTCTTTCCTTGACTGAGATGAATACTTTATCCATTATCGACCAAAATATTACCTAGAAGTTGATGTAATTATTTGTAATCCAAAATTATAATAAAAATAGTATTTTAAATTTTTCTTCTCTTACAGAATATTTTTAGTGAATAATCATATTATAGGACTGGAATAGAAAATTTTTGTAGCTCCTCTAAAAATGTTTCAAATTTAATTATGACTTATTATTATTTTGATTTTAATTTCCAATGTTTATTAATAAATTCTTTTAAATGATTATTATTTGGTAAAATTCTCTTCACTCTTCAAAATCTCATCAATTAATTCATCAGCAACGTTTCCTAGAGTTTTCATCTTCTCAGTCTCTTTCCAACCCTTTTCTTGTTCTTTCACTTCTCCCCCCCCGCTGTTTTCTTTCGCCATACCTCCGACGACTGTGAATCGATATATATTTACAGTATATATATAGAAGAGATATGAAAAAGATATATATATATAAAAGTATATATATCTATTATATACTATATTATATCTATATATAAAAAGATTATTTAATTAGATTTTAATTCAAAATAATAAATTTGTATAATATTATATATTATGGACCTTGAGCTTACTTGACTGAAAAGAAATTTTCAATACGGAATAGGTTTACTTCTTATGTCATGCAATACTGTCACTAAAAAATAATAGCTAAATTTAATTTTGGATAATAAAAAATTGCATTTTATGGCTTCACGCGTTCCTTTAATTTTTAATAAGTAAGGTATCATTATTAATAACTACTATATATACATATATATAATATATCTAATATAATATATATTAATATATATATTATATATATATATAATAGTATATATATATATATAATTTATAATTATAATATAATATTATAGTGCGCAGACCTCTAATAGAGCACAATTCCATTTCTCAAATAACTACACAGCTACCGGAAAAGGAATACATGCGAGATGCTGGCACATTTATTCGTCGGAAATATGTAAAAAAAAAAAAAAAAAAAAAAAAAAAAAAAAATCTCAAACCTATAATAGATTCAGGAAAAGAAATAACATTTTTGGAATCCTGGTAAAAATTTTAATTTAGGAAATGGAAAAAAAGTCATTGTTAATAATAATTAATAGTAATAATGATAATATAAAGCTATTTAAACACTTTTTATACGTTACTTATTAAAATAAATAGACTTTCTTATAAATTGTTTTTTTTTAAACTATAGAATACCCCCAAGGGTATCAAATTGTGGAGTCGGGGTCTCTCGGCTTCCGGGGAACTACGGGTAGGACTAATTTCCTCCCCCTCCGTGGGTTCCTCCGCCCCTCCCTACGGTATGAAAGACGTCCCCCCCCTGTGTCCCCGTCGGCTCGATGCCCCTACATTGCCGGTAATACCTTTACAAATAATATATTATATATATACTATTAATATAATTATATAAATATATTATATAGTATATTATATATATAGATATATATATATATATATATATATATAATATATAATATATATATATATATATTATATTATATAATATATAATATATATATTATACTATCTATGTCCCAGTAAAAAAGACAAACAAAAAAAGCCAATTTTTTATTATAATTTTCTTTTCCATGCTTTGTTAACATAAATTTTACATAGGATTCCAAAAAAATGATTCCTTTTCCTGTAATCCAATGAAGTTCTTTTTTTTTTTAGCAGTTTTAAGTCAAAAAAATATATAAGTAAAGAAACAATGTAAATAAACCAAGAAAACAAATAAAAACAAATAAATATTAAAAATATAAAAAAGAAAACCAATAACTTAAATTAGAACACTTTCATCTTCCTACGGACATTTCCAAATTTTAATGAATATGACTGAAAAAAAGCTCATTTTAAAAAATAATAATGACAGTGAAGCTCTCTTCTTTTCTTTTCGTATTTTTATAATTCGTACCAACATTATTTAAGGAAATAAATTTTCAGTCAATGTGAAGAAAGAAAGCACCATATATATATAATATATAATATATATATATATACTATTATATAATATATATAATTGTATATTATATTATATATATTATATATATATAATATATATATTATATATATTATATATAATATATATATATATAATATATATATATATAAATAATAATATAATAGTATAATATATATATCTATATATATATATATATATATATATATATATATTATGGTTATTTCAGCGTGACAACTTGTGTTAACAGAAACTGGACAGATAGTTTCGGCCATTTCAGAGAAGCCTCGCTGACGCAAATTAAGCACCACTGGTGGTGGAAATTAGTCCAGTAAGTTTTGATTTTTCTCAAAACTTGAAATATTAAATAATTCTTTTATTTTGAATAGGACTATATGTTAACTATGGCCAATCTGTAGCCACATTTCAAGAAATCGGTTCATAATTTTCATTCATTTTGAGCTCGTGTACAAACTATTAAAGTATTTTCTATATTGTAAATTTAATTTCTATTGTAAAATAAGAGTTAAGGGTTACTCGTTTATCATATTTTGGGTTCTATCAAAGAGGTTTTTAATTTTAGTTTTGCGATTTTAAAGAACAAAATTTGATACAATAGAGATAAAATTATGCTAATATGATTTGTAAAATACGCTCTTCACGTAGTCTACCATTTTCAATAAGACCATAAGAACCAGAAGACCATTTGATGCAAGCCTCATATTATCTTAATTAAAGTAATCTGAAACAAAAGCGAGCGCGAACTTTTGCAGCACAAGTTAGCACACTCCAAAGAGGATTGTCCTCTTGAGAAAATATCCTTTTTGGGTTGGTCACTTTCGGGGTTCAGGTTCACTTTGATGTGTCTTCGCCTTTAAATAAACTAAGACAACAACCTATAAGTAAATTTGTTCGCGTGACCGTTCATGCTGACCTCGCAGTCGCTTTGTTCGAGTCGACCAATCATGCTGATCATTTAGTCGTTTTCATTTTGGTTTGTGTGTTTTTAACTCTCAAATACGTGTTGGGTTAATTGCGCTCACAATCATATACGCTCTCGCGTTGGAATTTACTTTGGTTTGAGCGTAGTTTCAGAAGCACAAACCAAAGTGCGAAACAGGTAGAAGGAATTAAGCGGTTAAGCTAAGGGATCATTTTGATTGGTGGCATGAACAAATTTGATCTTGTGTTATTTGCTTAGTTCGCTTAAAGGCAAAGATAAATCAAAGCGAATGTGAAAATGAAAGCGATCAATCTAATGCATGGTAAAGAGCCAAGTTAAGGCCAAACAAAAGCAAACTGGAACGCTAATGTGCACTATTGCAGAACTAGTCGGCACACCAAAGAGATCTGCTTAAGCGAACACTTTCGTGAATTTGCTTCTCAGATTTGATCAAATCAAGGGGAACAATTTCATTTGCATGAATTCCAGTTTTCCCGTACTTTCCTACTGCTCAGCCATCTAGATAGCGCTACCTGCTTATCCTATATAGGGTGTGTTATATCACTCTTAAATATATATAGGATTAATCCCTTTCGTGAACGAGTTTCTCTTGGATCCAATATTGGGAATTTTGGACCCCATTTTAGCTCCCACCTAAAAATGGACATAAAATTCTTAATTTTCAGACAATTTTGATGGGAATAAAGCAAACCGCAGCTTTTTTTTTTACCCCTAAAACGTTATTTTCGGGTGTTTTTCTGTGTCTGTAGTCATTGTTTCGACGTTTTCATTTTTTCAGAACCTAATTTTTGGAAATTTTTTTATCAACTTCTACAATTTTTTTCGTAATGACTTCAAACTTGAAATATACATAGATGGGTCTATTACGCACAAAATGCACATATTAGTTTTTTGATTTTTGGAAAATTGGGGTCAGCAATTAAAAAAAAAAGTAGGATTTGAAATTCGACATTGCTGAGCACAATTTTCCAAAAATCAAAAAACTATATGCATTTTGTTTTAAGTAACAGATCCATCTATGTATATTTTCGAGTTTGAAGTCATTTCGAAAAAAAATTGTAGAAGTAAATGATACGAAAAAATATAAAAAATTAGGTTCTGACAAAATGAAAACGCCGAACCAATGACAACAGACACAGAAAAATACCCGAAAATAGCGTTTTAGATGTCCAAAAAAGCTGGTGTTTGTCCCATAAAATTGTCTAAAAACTAAGAAGTTTTTGTCCATTTTTCCATTTTTATGTGGGGGCTAAAATGGGGTCCCAAAATTCCAAATATTATATGCTGCCCTTAATGTGTCCTCGCCTTTAGGCAAACTAAACGAAGAACTTAAAAAAATTGGCTAGAGTGACCGATCAAACTGACTGCATATTCTCCTAGTTCTCGTGAATTGTTTTCATCATTTCAGTGTGTTGTGTGTGTGTTGTGTGTTGTGTGTAGGTGTTGTGTTGTGTTGGGTGTGGTGTGTGTGTTGTGCTGTGTGGTGTGTGTTGTTGTAAGGTGTAGGTGTTTTTGTATGTGTGTGTGGTTAACTCGTCACCATGTTTTGGGTTGATCAAGCTCGTGTTCGTATTCACTCCCTCGCTGAAGTTGGCTTTTGTTTGAGCGTCTTTAATTGGGGCTTTGGAAATGGTTATAAGCAGTTGTAAGCTGGAAGATGGCTCTCCCAGTTCTCGCGAACAACTTGTTAAATCTTTTTTAAGAAAGGCAACCCGTTGTTAAAACTTTTATTATTTGCTTAAAGAGAAAAGCGAACGGACTTTAAACTCTAAAAACAAAGCAGATAATCGTTGCTTTATTCACCACTAGTTATGAAATGATCTGATTCTGACTCAGATTCTGATTTCAACTTCTTTGGAATTCAAACTATTGAAAATCATATAATTTTGATTTCGGTTCCAATTCCAATTATTTCGGAACTCAACTCCAATTCTAATTCTGATCCACCAAAATTTGCCTATTCCGATTCCACAATCATAGTGTTATTTATTAATCATATTAACAATTAAAAAAAAAACCAGCAGAAAACTCGGACATTAATTTAAATTGTCAAACATTATAAATATATTTATTTCTCTATGTCTACACAATCTTCTGATTCGTATGGATATATATTCAAACTATTCTCTTTGGAATCATTCCACGTCAGTTCATGTCATAAAAATTAATTTTCAATTATTTTGATGGATTTTATCATTCTCGAAACGAAAGAATTAAATTAATTAAATTTTAAGTATGGTTTCACACGTCATTCATGTGGATATATAATATAAATTTCATCCAAAGTCATATGAGCGTAATAAAAATTTGTTAAATATTAAATAAAATCCAAAATAATTAGTTTAATTTAAAAATAATGAGAATGCAAAAATTATATGTTAAGGTTTAAGGTTTCTTCCTGGATTAATCTTGAAATACTTGAAATTAAGGGTAGTGACAAAGGTATCTAGAACCGAATGTGATAAATTTCGGAATAGGAAATGTCTTCAGGATAGATTTATTTTTTAGTTGGTTTGGAAACTAGATTGACCCTATAAATAGATAGATTACTGAAAAATTAATTAACCGACCAGATTTTAATAAGTTTATGGTTACCACAACATCAAAATTATTTATTTAGCAATTTAAGGATGTTATACACTGAAAAATAAAGTGATAGAACATAAAGAAAGCTTAATTTTAATGAGATTTTTTAATTAATTCAAAATGAACTACCTAGAATATTTATAAACTGTTTGAAAAAAGTTTTTAACATTTCTAAAATTTTCCTTTTAAAAACTCCCATTTACGCAGGATTTTTGATAAAATAAGAGAACTCCAAGAATTTCGAGGTTATGTTTTATTTCTTGAAGAAGATCATTACGTGTTTCCAGATATTTTACACGTCTTCAAATTGCTTGTTGAAGAAAACAGTAAATTGGTAAAACCCGTCAATGTTATCTGTCTAGGACATTACCAAGCACAAATACCTAAATATTCTCATCTGGTAAGTGTGCAATCAAAGTTGCTAACTTAAAGGTAAGATCATTTATTTAGTGTTACTTAAAATTCGAGTTAGATGAATAATAAAATAAATATTCGAAGAATATATTAAAACTTTGTGTAAAGTGATAGTCATTAGTACCACTTCAATTACTTTTGTAAACAAAAGTTAGACAATTTTGCAGATTATTTTATAATTTATTTATTTATTTATTTACTTATTTATTTATTTACAAAATTATTTATGTGTTTATCTATGTATTTAGTTTAGTTGAATTATACTGTATTAATTTTGATCACTAAATCAAATTGTTAAATAATTTATAGGGTAATTTTTTATTTTATTTATGAGACCAGTCACGTGTAAAGATATCAAATGTAGAAAAGAATTTGCTAAGGCTTCATTGCTCTTCAAAAATTAGCTTGGTCATATCCTTGGTCGTCTTGGAGATGAACTCAACATTCTAAACCTTTTCTAAACTTCCAATCCTTCTTCTTATAATGTTAAAAACTTTCCTCCCTTGTGTTCCTCCGATCACTTTTTATCTCTGTATCCTGATCTATCTCTTCAAGTCTTCTACAGAAAGACCGTTTGGGTGAAAACGTTTTTTTGTCATTTTGGTGCTAAAAATTAGTGGAACTTGCGTTCGTATTCCTTTGATTTTCCATGCGAAATGACTACTGCCTTTGGTGGAAAGAGTCTATGTATTGTGCAGAGCACATATATCGAGGTGATTTTCTCTGGCATGTGGAAACCCGATTCGCAAACTCCGTTTCAAATTAAACTAATCAAATAAACTTTAAGTCTTAACTATGCTTGTTTTGCTTGGTTATTGCGCCACAGACGCTGTTCCGCACTTAACTTTTTCTGTTCCTCTCCTCGACATTTTTTGGTTCCTCTTCCTTACATTAATTTTCTGGTTCCTCTTCTCACATTTTTTCTGGTTTCTAGATAAGGTAACTACTTTTTCTCTTTCTTCTTCTCTTCTTCTTCTTCTTCTTCTTCTTCTTCTTCTTCTTCTTCTTCTTCTTCTTCTTCTTCTTCTTCTTCTTCTTCTTCTTCTTCTTCTTCTTCTTCTTATTTCTTCTTCCTTCTTCCTCTTCTTTCTTCTCTTCTCTTCTTCTCCTCTTCTCTTCTTTCTCTTCTTTCTTCTTCTTTCTTTCTCTTCTTCTTTTCTTCTTCTCTCTTCTTGCTTCTTCCTTCTTTTCTTCTTCTCTTCTTTCTTCTTCTTCTTCTTCTTCTTCTTCTTCTTCTTTCTTCCTTCTTCTTTTCTTCTTCTTCTTCTTCTTCTCTTCTTCTTCTTCTTCTTCTTCTTCTCTAGTATTTTTCAAAGGCACAACTGTCGTTTTACTTTCCTCAAAACCTGAACTCTTCGTTCAAACCTTTGTCTCTAATTAAACTTTAGGCGATTCCGCTGCTATTTACCAACAAGGGCTGTTAAACTCACTTATGTCGAGCAGTGTAGTTTCTTCTAAAGAAATTATTTCCGCTCTTTCTGAGCTTTAGGCCCGGATTTATAAACGGCCCTTTTCTCTACCTTTCGCCAAGGAACCCTTCACTTTAACGGAAATTGAATTTATAAACGATCCTGAGAAATTTTTTTATTTGTTAATCCCTTGACGTCGCAAATACTTGGCGTAATTCTACTTAGTCAAGGTAGCTGTGGAAAACCAACCTTGAAATCTGTTAAGATTTTGTTTTCCGAGTGGCAGCCATCTTGTTTTTTTTATTGTACAATTTGTCGCTATTATTATTTAATTTATTTCATTTGTTGGCATTTATTATGTAAATGATTTTGTCAAATATATACTTTCGTGTAAGAAAATACCCATAAACCACATATCACAAAAGATATAGGCATCGTGCAACTTGCGACGGGGTCCTAACTTTAGTATTAGCAGCAGATGATATTTTTATAATTTATCATAATTTCGTAGCTAGGCTATGTTCAGCCTACGGCTATGCCGATCAAAGCAACTGGAACTAATAAATGTGAAGCAACATATCTTCAATACTCATAGTATTTTTAAACGCGTTTAGATTATTTCATTAATTTTTTTTTTAATATTTCTATAAATTTACATACATAAAATTAATAACATAATATACTTTATTTTGTTCTAGTTTCATTTACTTTGTGTTCATTAGTTATTGGTCTCTGACGTCATGAAATATGATGACGTTTTTCCTTGAAAACTGTCTTCGATAAGTAGCTCCCGAATAAAGGAAAGGTTTATAAATAGCAATTTTTTTTTAAGATTCTTATGCAGGAGAAATACTATCTGAGGTTACCTTTTACGGTGCTGAGACGTTTTTCAAAGTTGACTCATAAATACGGGCCTAAAACTATTCCACACAACTATAACACCTTCTTCAAAAACGAACAACTCAAACCTTTGTCTGTATTTAAAATTCTTGGTGTTTCTTTTTCTCATGATCTTTCTTGGAATTGGAAGGATTACATTGCATCTCTTCTAAACAAGTTTTCAACAAGGTATTCCCAGTTTGTTGTACCTTTGCACGACTTCAGTTGTTTGACTCTTTATAGGGAGATGTCGTTCACCCTGCAGGAGTACGTTTTCACTACACTATTCTCCTTGGAATGGTGAACTCCCTGGCTTTTGCCGACAACTTCCAGTTTGCATACCTCCACGAGAAGGTTCATGTACATGCCTTTTCTGCAATAGTCTGATTCTCTTTTCTCGTCCACCTTCACCCTGATTACAACCTGGCTGGTCTGTCTTTTACATGTAATTACACTGGTAAAGTCTAAGGGCTGTATTTAAACGGGCCTTTTTCTTCCCCGTCAAGGTCCCTTCAGAATCCTCCTTAATGTAAATTGAATTCTATGAACGATCCAGAGAATTTTTTTAATTAATGAATCTCGACGTCGCAAAATACTTGGCGAAATTTTTTCCTTAGTCAAGGTAGCTGTGAACCAACCTTGAACTCTCTTAAGATTTTGTTTTCCGAGTGGCAGCCATCTTGTTTTTTTTTATTGTACTAATTTGTCGCTATTATTTAATTTATTTCCATTTTGTTGGTATTTATTATGTAAATGATTTTGTCAGTCATACTTTCGTGTAAGAAAATACCCAAAACCCACATAATTAGGCTCACACTAGAGAAATAGCATGCGCAACTGCGAATCGGGTCCTAACTTTAGTGTGTTTTCAGCAGATGATAATAATTTTATACCTCTATTACAATTTCAGTTAGTTATTGTTCAGCCTACGCTCCATGCCGACTGGCAACTGAACCAATGTGAAGTAAACATATTCCAATGCCCAAAGTATTTTTTAAACTTGTTTAGATTATTTCATTATTTTTATTTTTTAATATTTCTATAAATTTACATACATAAAATTAATGTATAATATACTTTTATTTTGTTCTAGTTTTACTTTTACTTTGTGTCTATTGCTGTTATTGGTCTCTTAATGTCATGAAATATGACACGCTTTTCCTTGAAAACTGCTCCGATAAGTAGCTCCCGGAATAAAGGAAAGGGTGTGGCTTTGGCAATAGCAATTTTTTTAAAGATTCTTATGCAGTGGAGAAATGCTTATCTGAGGCTACCTTTACGTGGTGTCGAGACGTTTTCAAAGTTGATTCATAAATACGGGCCTAAACACACTCCTTTATCAATTTTTTATAAATAACCTTTGACTTGCACACTAAAACGCCTTATCAGCATGCTGTCCTTTGGAATTAAATTGGACCTGGCTTGAGGATTTTTTTTCCTCCCAACCTAGTGAATCCGGCCTTTGACCACCAGAGGGAGACATAGCAAACACCGATATGACACCATTTTGACTCAAATCTCATACCAAGAGCTCATTAAAACTTTTCTGTTATATTCTATGCTTCTCTATATTGGTAATTAGGATAATTTACCAGTCCAAAGTAGACGAAGACTGTATTAAAACTACAAACATTTAATGTAATGGGGTCAGAGATCAGCAAATTGCATCTTCATTATCTGCAATTTTTATCTTCGACGGGTATCGTTTATTATAAAAGAAAAAATCAACATTTGGCAACTTGCGCGCCCTCCGACTACTTCCAGATTCTCTTCGCCTTCTCAAAAAACTGTACTTTTTTCAACTTTTTAACAAAATTAATTATAAAAGCGTTATTTTTTTCTATTTTTATTTTATTTTAGTAAAAATAGTTCCGGATTAATAAAATGATATTTATTTTCGTGTGGCGCTGTTATAGTTTTTAGTTACATGCCTGGCCTTTTTGGATGCTGACCTATCTATCTATCTATATATATATATATATATATATATATTTAAAGATATATATATATATAAAAATATATATATATATATATATATATATATATATATATATATATATATATATATATATATATATATATATAAATATATATATTAGTGATGGACCGAATGTCAAAATTTGACTGTTTGGTGATGCGATGCGGATGCGATCTTAAAAAGGATGAGGATGCGATGCGGATGCGGATGCGGATCTAAAGTAGATGAGGATGCGGATGCAGATGCGGATGTTTACTTTGAAGTTTCCACTAAAAATTATATATATATAGTATATATATATATATATATATATATATATATATATATATATATATATATATATATATATATATATATATATATATATATATATATATATATATATAGGAGATATATATATATATATATATATATATATATATATATATATATATATATATATATATATATATATATAGCTGTCACCTTTACCACTATGGGCATGAGCATTATTCAAGGGAGGGTGTTGTACACCTCAAATATTCATCAAATCCAATACAAACTACGCAGATGAGCACAGACATACGCAGGCTTTAAAGTGAGAGATTAAACTCAGCAGGAAACACAGAAGATAGAAGAGAATTTCACAGAACAGAGGAAAAGAAGGAAGCACCCCAGCGAACAAGCCTGGAGTTGCTTAACATCAACACAAAACTCATACGCCGACACAACAATTCTCAGCACATGAGGGCTCAAAGAGATGGTAGCACGTATGATAAGTTCTGAAACTGCCGCTGCGGTACCTATAGAGGCAAAGAGATAAAGCACCAACATCGCGCCATAAAGATAGAAGGTAAAGTGAATCCGGGAGTGTAGAACAGCGAGTAAGCCTTTTGCCTTTGTCGACTCCTATCGAAAAAGCCGCGAAACCAGGCCCTCCCCCTGATATGAGAGCAGTACTCCACAAAAGGGCAGATGCCCTTGTATAGCCGGAGCAACTGAGAAGAGGAAAAACAGTCTTAAACAGAACCCAGTTTCTTTGAGGCCGCCCTAGCAACTGCTGTGATGTGAGGTTTCCAAGACATTTGTTTATGTTAAGGCCAAGGATGTATATATTGTCACCAGGAGAGACGAGAGAACCAACGAAAGAGGAAAGTTAGAAGGTGTCTAGAGAGGGAGATTGGTAGAAGTTGGTTTTTTAAAGAATTGAATTTTCTCACAAGGTTGAGAC